>PVJX010016737.1:21243-39841 GCA_004027295.1 Dolichotis patagonum | reverse complement strand
ACTATCAATGGCAGAAAAATAGAATAGCAGAAATGAGGCAGAGAAGATTGGCTATAATCTCTAGTATAGAGGGCCTCGAAATACTAACAGAGAGAAACACAGGCAGAGTAGATCAGGAGATAGGGTCCATTGAGCTGCTCTATATAGGGAGGCAGTGGGACCCAAAACAAGCAGTGCACCCCATGGAAGTGAAAGGGGAGGAATTGTCTAAAAAAGGGAGGCAGAGAATACTGTTAATGGGGTAACAAGATTTAAAATTTACATTACTCTCACCACTCTGCTTGGATGGATTACGTGCTGTTCCAGATTGTCTACTTACACCAGACTTGAGGACATGGTCACCTATCCCAAAATTAAGAGGACATATTATGGTAATCATCTCTAATTTTCCTATCAACTTAATCTGAAGCCCTTTATAAATTACAGTCTTATTATGACTGATCTTCTTTGAATCTGGTTTGTTAGATTGCTACTTTGTATTGACTGATTTTATTTAAATCTGTTATCGTGGATAGCATCAAGTCTAAGTGTATAGGCAACTACACTGAAGATGACAAGATTCACTAAGATACCCACTCTGGTTTGATTATTACTTGCTTTTGAAGTTTTATAATATCTCCAATGCTTCATTTTTATTAATGTTGTTACACACTGCTGAGACACCATGGTAACCATTGTAGATCACGTTGTACTGTGGTTTTATGTGACTTTTTGGCTTCATTATTTTCTAGGAATTGTTTTGTTTTATCTTGATTTGTTTTGTTTTTCCTGCTAATACAGAAATGATAGATATACAAGTAGAGTCTCATGCATGTGTAGAGCTTATAAACAGTTTATGAGAAACAACTATATAATGAATGTTGAAATGAACAACTATTTTGAAGAAAAAGAGACACTACAGTACCCAGTGCTGACTCCATAATGTCATGATGTGAAGTCCAGCAAATCTATCACTTTTTGTTCAAAGTTATCTTAGCTTGCTTTGCCTTGTTTAAGTTCAATACACATTAAGGTATGGACAGCTGTTTTGAGGAGAATGAGAGATGCTATGACAGCCATTCTTGGCTTCCCTAATGTCTGGTCTTCAAGACCTGAAATGCCCTCCTCATCCTGTGCAGATCAACTCCATACTAGGTGGTTTCATGTGAATTCCCTGTATGTGACAATATGGACAACTATTTGGAAGAAAACAAGAGTCAATATGATAGAGAGTGAATATCTCCAATTGTCTAGTTTTGAAATTTTTGTCTCTTACATTGCTTTCTTGTGATCCACTTTGCTCTGTTTTGTGGTGTTTAATTCTACCCTTTTGATATAATTGCATGTATATTTGCATGGGTAAGATGGATGACCATATTGCTGTTTTTGTCAGATTGTGGAGCAGAACTGTTAACAGTCTTACTGTTTGAATGTCTACTTTACATGTTTTAACTTTGTAAATTGAACAACTATTTCCAAGAAGTCAGTATGTAATTTGTCAAGCAATAATTTCTCAGGTTTTTTGTTGTTGTTCTTTTCCTTTTTTCCTTGGAATACTGTATTGTTGCTACCCTTTATTCTGTTTTGTTTTGTTTTGTTTTTTTCTCTTTAAATAAAATTATTTTAAAAAAAGAAAATAAACCTCCACTGTTGGTGGGAGTGCAAATCACGATGCAGATTCCTTAAATAACTGAAACTAGAGGTTCCATTTCACCCAGCTATTCCACATCTAAGCATCTTCCTGAAAGATTTAAAAGCATCACACCACAGTGATACATGTACACCCATGTTTATGGATGCACAATTCTAATAGATAAATCAAGCAAATTGGCAATATGCCCATCAGCAGATGATGGATAAGGAAAATGTAGTATTTATGCACCGTAGATGACTACTCTGCTGTAAAGGTTAAACTCAAGTCATTTGTGAGAAAATGGATGCACTTTTAGAACATAATCCTAAGTAAAATAAATCAGACACACAAGTTTAAATAAAGCATTGCTTCTCATGTGTGAAAAAAACCCTAAAGGTAAATAGGGAGTATAATGAACCAAAGATATTGGAAAGTATAAGAAACATGATCAAATAGGAAGGGGAACAAGGTATAGGAATGGGAAGAAAGAGAAAAGGAAAAAAAAGGAAAATGGTGGGCACAAAGCTTTTGTAAATGGGTATAGGAAAGGGGATTAAAGAGTGAGGAGAAAAATTAGAAAAAAAATCAAGATATAAGTCCAGGAATAAATTTTCTCTGATGAATGTGATCAGTATGAATGAAACACATATATTAAAATATAGCAAAGAGGCAAATTTGTCACAAAATATTATAAAGCTTTAAAATAATTTTATATAGTTTCAAGTAGGGATTTTGCAACAAATTGATTATCAATTTTTTAAAGAAAATCAAGAATTTCAGAATATCAGGCAATCAAAAATTTTTAAAGAAACTGGGATTACTAAAATTATTCTACTTCTGTTCAGGTAGTTTTATGCTTTGTTTTTTTTTAATTTGCAAAGATAATAAACAATCTTTTTGATGCTCATCTTTACATTAATCTCACAATATTTTCATAAGCATATGTAGCCCTGAACACAAATATTATACATCTCTTGGATTTTTCTATTCTTTTTTAAAGTTCCTTGTGTATATATCCTTGAAGCTTCTAAATCCCTATAGTTCCTTTCTTGTAATCTTTATTTATTGCTTGTATAATCTTAGTGCTTCTAGAATAGGTAGAAAAATATTATTTTATCTAGCATAGTTTAAATAGGATTTGTATGATTTTTTTCCAGTGTTTGATAGAATTAATTAGTGAAGGTAAATGGAAGGAGAGAAGGGGAGGGAGAAAGGAAAGAGGCACAGAGAGAGAGAGAGAGAGAGAGAGAGAGAGAGAGAGAGAGAGAGAGACTGTTAAAAAGTTTTTACAACAGTGGAATCACCACTAACAATATACAACTAACAGCATATACGTCTCTGTAAATCCTTTATCCAGTTTCATGTATACAGTTTGTTATTCACTTATACATTCAAGGCAAATTTCTGGAACTATTTGTCTATGAAGATCATGAACTTTCTGTACAAATTTTAGGTTTACTGAACTCCTAGATTTAACTCCTTATATCAGAGATTTAAGGATTTATGGCTGTATTCTAGTATTTAGACTACATTATGGAAAATGTTCCCTGGCAACTAACAATGATAAGTATAAAATTTACAGTGTCTCCTTTCCTCAGATCCAAGTTCTTTGGATTCATGTTCTCTTAACATCAACATATAAGAAGAAAATTCGGGATGCAAAAAAATGAGTTTATCTTGTACTTTCCTAAATCACTGACCCATTTTCCGTTGAAATATCCATACCAAAATCTCGGGAATGCAATATTAATTATTATCTTATTAAGGAACTGTAGTATATTTTCCCACTTCTCTACTTTCAATGTGCTCATATAACTTTCTTGTACCAGTAGAATAAACTGCACAGAAAACTATGATATGTAGCAAGCTTTCTTCCTCTAGCTCTCTTGCACTTCAACCGTTGCTATAGGAAGACTGCTGGAATAACTTCCTATTCCCAGAAAAAGCATGGAAGCAATGTTAACAGAGCCCCCAGCACTAAAAATCTTTTGCAATATCTGTCTTATTGTGGGTAACAGACAGACACAAATGTATGAGAACATCGTGTGTCACTGTGCATAGGCCATATTTAAAGTATGGCATTATGTTTCACATGCTCCTGAATAGAATTTTGACAAAGTATTTGGAATGTTTAGGTACAGTTGCTTTATATAGGATGACTTTCTATTCTTTTTTTAAAAAGTAAAGTTTAGTGTCTGGCATTAAAAGATTTCTCATGTCTTATGGTTAGTCATTACTGTAAAAAACCCTGGTTCCTAGCATAGAGAAATATGGGTAATGGCATAAAATCTGAGATTTGAATATTATACATGTTTTTTGGTAATGGAATATCTTTGGTTCTAAGTTGTCTCTGTTCACAGAGCACTAAGGCTGTAGTATACTAGTTCACATAAAGACACATATTTATAAATATTTGTATACATAAGCATACGGAGTAAAATATAAGTTCATACAGATGTCTTGAACTCTAATATACCACATGCATCATTCCAGGCTCCTGTAATTACATATTTGCATATAAATTCAAGGATTTCCTTCTGTTTAAAGAACTTCTCTCTTTATAAAACAAGTTTGATTGCATAGGCTCTACTAGAATTTGAATTCTGATTTTTTTATTTTCTAGTTTCTAAGAAGAATGTATATAATGTTGTAAATTCTTGTTCTTTTAGATAATCAACCTTTGAAATATATAATGTTATTCTCTTTTTGCATGCTGTGAAATGAGTAATCCATTGTGTATGTTTTATATCACTGTAGATTCAGCCTTACTTCCTTTTTGAATCTTACATGCATTTTATCTGTTTTTTGTTTTTTGTTTTTTTGCAGTTTGACTATGATATGCCTTGAGGAGGGGTGTGTGTGTGTGTGTGTCTTTCCTTTCTATTTTTGTTCATTCCTTCCTGTTGGCTTTTGTATTTGCTGTATTGATATTGTCCAGATTTCTTGGATCTGTGTTTATTATCTGTCATTAATTTTAAAAACTTTTCTGCTTTACCCTGTTATTTGTGTTTCTTGTCCTTTATTTATTTTATCTTTATTCTTTTGTTTCACTTTGTGGTGTTACCAATTTTTAAAATTATCAAAACTAGAATATTCTGAATTTCTCTGATACTCTTTGGTGTCTTTGAAATTTAGTTTAGAAAGGTCCTACTAAGCTAACTTTAAGATCACTAATTATTTTGCTCTATTACTGAGGAGCCTATGAAAGTATCTTTTTTGTTGTATTATCATATTGTCTAACATTTCTTTTGGAATCTTTATCTTATTGTTTGCATTTCTCTTTTTATACTGTTTATCTGTTTTTGTGTGTTTTCTGTTTTCCATTAGTGGTGTTCACAGCATATTCATTTTGAATTTTTAACTCTAACTTTATTTAAGTGTTATTCTCATGAATACATCATATATCCAGTATTTTTTGTTTTTTGAACAATTTGCAATTTTGCAAAGGATAGATCGTGTGTATCTGAAATATCACTTATAGCCTACTGGATTTTAGAGGTTGGTTTTATGTCTGTGAGTTTGGCTTTTATAGTTGGCATTATTACTTTTCCCTTGTCTTGATTTTGTACTTTCTAAACAATCCCTCTCTTGAGAGTTTTTACCAGAGGCTATCACTATATTATTCTATTTTGTTGAGGCCTTTTAACTTCAGTGATATTATATGTAAAAGGATAAACTTTCTTTGAATTTTTATTCAGTTTCACTCTTTAGTGGAACTGTATTTTGCTGCTTTGATCTTTGTATTGTTGGGGCACAATTATAATGCAAGATCATGTTTTAAAAATAGCAAACTTATAGGTATTTCTTAATACAAATTAGAGAACAATTACAGGTCTCTGACCAAGTTTCTGCTGAATTCAGTTGACCTTGACAGTGTCTAAAGCCCAGCTGCACACCTCCTATAATCACTGAGTTAGAGTAATTGTCTTTGCCTTAAGGCACCCTGGGCTAGTCAAGGACACCTTTAACTATGCTCACACTGTAAAGGCCTCCGCCCTTGTTCCCAAAAATGTTTCTGCATTATGATACACTACCTCCTTGTTTTTTTTTTTAAATTTTATTTTAAAGAGAATAAAACAAAAAAGGGCAGTACAGAGCAGATCAAACAGGACAACATAGGCAACACAATACTTTACATTAAGGCAACTGGACATTAACAGTAGCTATCACAATATCTCTTTCTCTGCTATAGTTGAGCATAGTTTCAAATACAATAAACTCAAATATAACAAAATAATATAAAGCCATTCAAAGAGTGAAAGAATTACAGTGCTTTCTGAACCAAATAACAGAAAATGATCAATGGGTACTATAATATCTCATTTTTGATAGAAAACTTTTGTTTAAACTATCACACATATTCCAATCCCAATAAGACACAATGTGATAGATAGAACCAATGGTAGTTGAAGAATAGAAGTGTGGTAGGACTTTTAAGAAGGACAGCATTAAATCAGAAATAGCTGTCATAATGTTTTGTTCTCTTCAAAACAGCTGTTCATAGCATCACATATAATAAAGTCAAACAAAACAGGGTAAAACCATTCCAACTGATGAATGAAAACATTGAAAGGCTTCAAAGCTATGAGATGGGGACTCATGCTTACCATAAAATCTCATATACTCTTATCAACTCTCATGCTGGGGAGACTATATGATATTTACACTTGTGAGTTTGGTTTATTTCACTTAAGAGAATGGTCTCAAGTTATGTCTATTTATTTATAAATATCTCAATGTAATCATTCTTTATAGCTGAGTAGTACTCCATTGTATAAAAATACCACAACTTTTTTATCCATTCGTCGGTTGATGGGCACTTAGGTTGTTTCCAGCATCTGGCTATTACAAATTGTGCTGCTATAAACATGGGTGCACATATATCACTGTAGTATGATGTTTTCAGTTCTTCTGGGATTATTCCTAGAAGTGAAATAGCTGACTCAAATGGGACTTCCAAACCCAGCTTTTTGAGAAGTCTCCAGACTGACCTCCACAGTGGTTGCACCAATCTTTACTCCCACCAACAGTGCAGAAGAGTTCCTTTTTCCCCACAGCCTCTCCAACACTTGTTGTTGGTAGTGTTTTCTAACCTGGCCATTCTTTCTGGTTTGAGATGGAATCTCAGTGTGGTTTTAATTTGCATTTCTCTCATGACTAAAGATGATGAACTTTTCTTCATGTATTTATTTGTCATTGGTATTTCTTCATCTGAGAACTGTATTCATTTCAAATGCCCATTTTTGGACTGGGTCTTTGAATTTCGAGGGTCTGATTTTTTAAATTCTTTATAATTTCTAGACAGAAGTCCTTTGCCAGAGGAACTATCCATGCAGATTTTTTCCCAATGTGTGGGGGTTTTTTTCACTCTCCTGGAAACCTCTTTTGTCATGCAAAAATTCTTTAATAAGATGTGGTCCCATTTATTGATTCTGGGAAGTATTTCCCGTTTAGTTTGGTTCTTGTTCATGAATTCTCTTCCTACCCCTAAATGTTTGAGATTTTTACCTACTTTGTCTTCCAGCAGTTTTAGTGTTTCTGTTTTAATATTTACATCTTTGATCCATTTAGATTTTAGTTTAGTGTATGGTGATAGACATGGGTCTAATTTTAGTCTTCTTCATATTGATAGCCAATTATTCCAGCACCCTCTGTTAAACAGACTGTCGTTCTTCCAACAAGCATGCTTGGATCCTTTATCAAAGATAAACTTGTAGAGTGAGTTTGTGGTTGTGGTTATATCTTCCAATCTATTCCACTGATCTTCCAGTCTGTTTTTATTCCAGTACCATGCTGACTTTATTACTGTAGTTTTGTAGGATAATTTCAAGTTGGGGATTGTGATGCCTTCTGCCTTGCCTTTGTTGCTTAGAATTGCCTTTGCTATTCTAGGTCTCTCCTGGTTCCAGATGAATTTTATGAGTAATTTCTCTAGATCTATGAGTTATGTTATTGGTATTTTGATTGGGATTGCATTGAATCTGTATAGTAATATTGGGACAATGGCCATTTTTACAATGTTTTTTCTTCCTATCCACAAGCAGGGGATGTCTTCCCATTTTCTGAGGTCCTCTTTGATTTCCTTTTTCAGGGTATTATAATTTTCACTGTATAGCTCTTTTACTTCTTTTGTGAGATTAAATCCTAAGTATTTCATTTTTTTGGATGCTAGTGTAAAGAGTGTAGCTACTCTTATTTCTCTCTCAGTACTTTTGTTGTTAGTATAGAAATGCTATTGACTTTTGAGTATTGACTTTGTATCCAGCTACCTTGCTGAATTTCTTAATTATATCTAGGAGTCTTTCAATAGAGTTTTGGGGGTCTTCTATGTAGAGTATCATGTCATCTGAAAATAATAATTTAACTTCCTCGTTTCCTATCTTTACTCCTTTTATTTCTCTTTCCTGTCTTATTGCTCTGGCTAGATTTCCAGTACTATGTTGAATAGCAGTGGTGATAATGGACATCCTTGTCTTGTGCCTGATTTTAAGGTAAAGGCTTTCAGTTTTTGACCATTTAATATGATGCTGGCTGTTGGTTTGTCATAGATGGCCTTTACCATATTGAGATAAAGGCCTTCTATTCCAATTCTCTGTAAGGTTCTTATCATGAATGAGTGTTGGACCTTATCAAAAGCTTTTTCTGCATCTATAGAGATGATCATGTGGTTCTTCCTTTTGATTCTATTGATATGGTGGATTACATTTATTGTTTTGCGTATATTGAACCATCCCTGCATTCCTGGGATGAATCCCACTTGGTCATGTTGTATAATCTTCTTGATGATTTGCTGCATCCTGTTTGCCAATATTTTATTGAAAATTTTTGCATCTATGTTCATGAGGGAGATTGGCCTATAGTTCTCTTTTTTAGTTGCGTCTTTCTCAGGTTTTTGTACTAGAGTGATATTTGCTTCCAAGAATGACTTAGGAAGAATTGCTTCCCTTTCAATTTCATTGAAGAATTTCAGGAGTGTTGGAATTAAGTCTTCTTTGTATTTCTTGTAGAATTCTACAGTGAATCCATCTGGGCCTGGACTCTTATTTATAGGCAAGGACTTAATTACATTTTCAATTTAAGTAATAGAAATTGGGTTATTCAGCAGTTTTACATCTTCCTGATCCAGCTTTGGTAGTTCATATGTATCTAGGAATCTCTCTATTTCTTCAGTGTTATTGAACCTATTAGAGTAGAGGTTTTCAAAGTAGGTGTTGATGATCATCTGTATTTCCACTGAGTCTGTAGTAATTTCACCTTTTTCATTCCTTATTGAATGAATTTGAGTTTTTTCTTCCCTTTTTTTAATAAGGTTGGCCAGGGGCTTATCCATTTTATTTATTCTTTCAAAAAACCAACGCTTTGATTCATTGATCCTTTGTACTGTTTTCTTAGTCTCTATTGCATTAATTTCTGCTCTGATCTTTATAATTTCCTCCCTTCTTTTGGCTTTGGGGTTGGCTTAGTCTTCTTTTTCTAGATGTTTGAGTTGTAGCATCAGGTTGTTTATTTGTGTTTGTTCTGTCTTCCTTATGTGGGAACTCAATGTAGTAAATTTTCCTCTTAGGACTGCTTTCATTGCATCCCACAAAATCTGGTATGTTGTGTCAGTATTTTCATTTATTTGTAGATATTGTTTAATTTCTTCTTTAATTCCTCTGTGAGCCACTGATTGCTCAAGAGTGTATTATTCAGTTTCCATGTGTTTGTAGGTTTTTTTCAATTTCTTTTATCATCAATTTCTAGTTTCACAACACTATGATCCGATAACATGTAAGGGATAATTTCAATTCTTTTTCATTTACTTAAATATGTTCTGTGGGCTAGTATATTGTCTATTTTAGACAATGTCCCATGTACTGCTGAGAAGAAGGTATATTCTGATGTTGTTGGATGGAACACTCTGTATACATCTATCAAGTCCATTTGTTCACATGGGTGATTCAGTTCTGTTATGTCTTTGCTGATTTTCTGTCTAGTTGATCGGTCCCTTTGTGTCAATGGTGTGTTAAAGTCTCCTGTTATAATTGTATTATTGCTTATTTGATTTTTTCATTTCTGTTAGTATTTGCTTTATATAGCTGGGTGCTCTGGAATTTCGTGCATATATATTTAAGATTGTTATTTCTTCCTCTTGAAGTTTTCCCCTAACTAGCATTTAGTGACCTTCTTTATCTCTTTGGATCATTCTTGGTTTTAAGTTCACATTGTCTGCAAACAGCATGGCTACTCCTGCTTTTTTTTTTTTTTTTTTTTGGTTTCCTGTTGCGAGAAGTATTGTTTTCCATCCTTTGACTTTCAGTCTATGAGTGTCCTTTTGGGTTAGATGGGTTTCTTTTAGACAGCATATGGTTGATCCATTCTGCCAGTCTGTTTCTTTTGATTGGTGAATTGAGGCCATTTGCATTAATGGTTGTAACTGTTATATATTGGTTTATTTTTGACATGTTATCTTTCTGCTGTTGTGTCTTTAGCTTTCCATTCTGTTTAATAGTCTGCCTTGCTTGGCAGTTTTATCCTATATGTATCTAGAATGTCTTTCAGTATTCTTTGTAGGGTTGGTTTTGTGTTCATGAAGTTGTTCAGCTGCTCTTTGTCATGGAAGTATCTTATTTCTCCATCCATTTTGAAGGACAGTTTTGCAGGGTATGTCAGTCTGGGTTGGAAGTGGTTTTCCTTTAGTATCTGAAATACTTCACTCCATGTTCTTCTTGATTTCATTGATTGTGTTGAGATGTCTGCTGTGATTCTGATAGGTTTTCCTTTATAGGTGATCTCTCTTTTCTCTCTAACAGTTTTTAGTATTCTGTTCTTATGTTGGATTTCTGGGATGGTGATTATTTTGTGTCTGGGTGTAGTTTTATTTTGGTTATGGCTGTTTGGGGTTCTATATGCTTCACTTATCCTAATGTCAGTTTCTCTTCTCATGTTTGGGAAGTTTTCAGCTATTACTTCTCTAAATATCCTCTTGTTATCTTTTGGGCTGTCCCCTTCTTTTCAATTTATCCCTATTAATCTTATGTTATTTTTCTTTGCATCATCTTGCAGCTGTTGAATTGTTATATCCTGATTCTTTGTTATTTTTAAAAGATCTTGTCTTTCCTGTTCACTGGCTGCAATCTTATTTTTGAGGTCTGAAATTCTATCTTCACTTTCGTTGAGGTGGTTTTGGCAGCTTTCAATAGCATTTTTTATTTCCTGTATATCTCTTTGAATCTGCTTTATGTATTCTGCTTGTTTCTTATGGTGTTCATTCAGGGATTCTATCTGTTTGTTTTGTTCCTCTAATTTTTTAGCTGTGTCTTCACTAGATGCGTTCATTATTTCTTTCACTATTTTTATCAATTCTTTTACCTGGGTAAGTATTTCTGATTTGAATTTCTCCATAGCTTTCCCTAGTTGCATCTTTATTTCATTTGATATCATTTCAGACATTTCAGGTGTTTGGCTCCTTTTTTCTTCTATGTACATGGCTTCTAAGCTTTCTTGGTTTGGGCTTGAGCTTTTAACCTGCTTTTTGGTCTTTCCTTTTGTCATTTTTCTATATTTCCTTGCTTTGAGCAGTGTTCCAAATCTTCTTCTGGATGTGTGGCAAATTACCTCTTGCACCCTCAGTGTCTGGAGCAGTGGTGGCACCCCCACAGTCTCTTGGCTCCCTAAATTGAAAGGTGGAAGCTGGGCCTCATAAACTGGGGCCCATGGAAACTCGTGCCACAGTCCCATGTTCTAGAGGATGTGTATGATCTCAACTGCCGGGAGTGCTTGTTTTAAGCTCTCCCCAGGCCAGCCCACACCGGGCAGTCAGGCCGCCAGCTCAGCCTCCACCTCCTGAACTGAGAGAAGGCAGCTGGGCATGGTGCACTCTATCCCCTTGTTTCAACAAATCTGTTCAAGACTAGCTTGCATGTCAATATAGGACACAACGCATGTAACCAATTATGTAATGTTTTGTCACTTGCTTTGTGCTCCACATTTCTAAATGCTATATAAACTAAATTTTTTGTAAACTTGGGCTGGTGCCTTTGGGAATAATCCCCCACAGTTCACTGGCATGAGGATTCTAATGGTCCACCAGCATAAAGATTAAATGTTGCTTTCTTATCTCCTCCATGCTGTCTTCATTTCAGTTTGATTTGAGAATTTTTCCACAAGATTATGTGTTTTACTGTGATAAAATTTAAACACCTTTTGCCAGCTGCTCCTATTTTCATGTTCTTGACTGCTCAGTCCTCAGTATTTTTCTTTCTTGCTCTAAATTCATTTCACTCCACTAACACTTAACAGAGAGATTAAAGATATCAAATGTTGGAAAAAACATTCCCAATTTGAGATTATTTTTCTTAAGCACAATTTCTCGTATTATCCTTCTGAGTTCATAGGGCTGTTTCTTGAATATCCACCATGAGTACCTGTCAGGATTTGTTATGTTTTAGATCTAAAAGTTATTCCAAGGATGTATAAGAATATAGGACTTGTGAAAGATGATCAGGATGTTACAGGCAGCTAAACTAGCTAGAAATACTATAGGCAGTCAGACAGGGCTAGGCACTAGAAAAAGCTGGCACAGAGGACCAGATATCTTGTGACCTTGGAGGAGACACGCACCTATTGCTGTGGGTCAGATCTCAAAACAGAAGGCAAAACAAATGCAACCACACCCTTAAGTATAAACTTTACAGATTAGGTATGAATCATTTTGCTAAACCAGGAGTCACCATCCCAACACTCTATGGGAAGAGTCACTGATCTGTAAAGTATTCTCCCTCATAGCTCAGTCCTACCTCATGCCCATCTGCCAAGTAAATTCCCAGTTTTCCCCACTTTAGACCTCATGGTTTTACTCTACAAAAATGCCTAAAAAATACAGAGTCTTTCCCAACCCATTCAGGACCCCTTCTATCTCTCTCTCAGACAGAAACTTTCTTTCTCTCAATAAATATCTCTGCTCTTAACCTCCATTGTTCCTAAAATTCATTCTTTGATTTTAGAGAACATGAACTCATACCAGACATATGGTAGGTTGGGAGTTTTGTTCCCCTATATCAAGTATATAACAATGCTAAATTTATTCATAGTTGAATTCTTCTCAAAATGTACTATTAGGAAAAAGTACCTGCCAAGTTATTGAGAACATGACTTGGAAGGGTATATTGTTGTCCCTGGGTCTTCCCTTTCCTCTCTACTTCTTGGCTGTCATGGGTTGAGCACTTTCCTTCTGCCTTGTTGTTTCTGCTTTAGAGACAACTGGCAGTTAACTAAATATTCTAAATTGGGAACTTAATAAACTAGTCCTTTAATTTAATGTAGATATTGGGTGTTTTACCCCAGTGATGAGGGGGGAGGAGAGAGAAGAGATAATTAATATAAGATTCCTGTATAAAATTTCAAGAAGTATAAAGACTGAGAGATTGTTATCTCCAGGTGTTTCTCTGTTCTCCAGCTACTCATTAAAATGATTGCATAAGAGTTCCTAACAATCAAGACACCAACAGCATTTAGTACAGGCAACTTCAGCTCATCTGTGACTCTAGATGCACTTATCTCTCCACATTTCAGAACAGCAGTTTGTCCTAAAACCTCAGTTCTCTGAGGGCTCTAAAAAAATTCATTGATGTTCACATGGTCTTTATTGTATTTTTGCTTTTTTGTCTTACATTCTTAAATGGTGATTTGAAAACTTTTTATATGCCAGAGTTGTCCTGAAAGCTGAAGATTAACTCTGCCACCAAGGAGAAGCATCAATTTAAAATCTAATTCTCTAGATCTAACCCATTTCCAATAAGAAATTTCAAGAAAAAATCAAATGACTGGAGAAAATACACATGTAATCAATAACTTACTGATGAAAAGTGTACTCTATCTTCACATAGATTATTTTAATATCAAGAATTCAGAATTGTAAATTGGATGGTTAAGCATTATGATCTCCAGTAAAGCTATATAGGTTTATAATTTCATTGAACATTTGTCATAAAATACAACTAAATTCAAGTAACACAGTGCAGAATGCAGAAAAGGATACTATGCTTTAGGAAATTTGCATAAAGATGATACATATGAGAATTTTTGTGGGAGTTGTTTTTATATTAATATAAGGGTCTTGTCTTACTAATAAAATTTGTTTATTTTATTGTTGTAATTGTAGTTGTCAAATTTATTATTACATCCACTTGGCATTTTAATATGCATTTCTAGCAATGCCCTTGTATTAAAGGGAATTTATGATCACTCTCTAAATACAATGAAATAAACAAATTGTGACATGATTCATCATCATGGTAGGGTTATGATTTTTACTGATATTGTTCATAAAAATTTGAGCTTGAAATAAATATTAAAGAGTGTTATGAGTACAGGAAATTTGGTGAAATGATGTTCCTGATTTAGGCACAAAACACTGCTGTTACTAAGTTACAGATGTATACCACTATGCTAAACCCATTTTTAACTGTGGTAAACATTCTGGTCAATGTTTCATATGAAGTACATTTATTCAGTATCATTTCATTATTGCTTGCAGTTAAATGTATTTTTAGGTTATGAATAAATGAACATATTGTACCTTTTTCATACATGGATTTTAGATCTCTGAAATTGAATTGAATTATAACACTGGTTTTCCTTGTTTTCCAGAAACAAGATGGCAGGTAGTAGAATCTTTTGGTCTACATAATTAAGTCAATTACCAAAGTCTGTCTATGTATTATCTATCTATCTATCTATCTATCTATCTGTCTGTCTGTCTGTCTAGCTAGCTATCCATAGAAGTATGTACACATGCACACACTCATACATAATCTCTTACTGTTTATGTTTCAAAGTCACACATTAGTATTTTCCTCTAAATTTTCTCTCCTGCTTTAAATTGAAAATGGTTTCCTAGTACAAAGTGTGCTTCTATAAACATGAGCTCACATACATTGCTGTGGTATGATGCTTTTAATTCTTCTGAGTAGGTATTCAGAAGTGGAATAGCTGAGTTGAATGAGACCTCAAATTCTAATTTTTTGAGGAGTCTACATACTAATATACACAGTAGTTGCACCAGTCTGCATTCCCACAGAGTGGAGAAGGGTTTGTTTTCCCCCACAGTTTATCCAGCATTTGGATAAGTCTTTTAATTTGGTAGATATGATGTTTTTTTAAATTTTTATGTGTTCTAGAAAAGAGTCTTATTTCTGAGAGAAAATGGACTAAAATTTTTTACCACTCTGTGGGTTGTGTTTTCACTCTGTTGGTGATTTGTTTTGTTATGCAAAAGCTTTTCAACAAGATGAGATTCTAGTAGTTGACTTTTTAAGGTGTCCAGAGGAATGGATGAAAAAGATGCAGTCTTTTTATACAATGCAGTAGTACCCAGCCACAAAGAAGGACAAACTTGAGACATTTTAGATACATTAATGGAAGTTGAGACCATACTCATAAGTGAAATAAATCAGATACACATGTATAAACATCATATTGCCTCCTTGGTGTGAGAAATTAAAGGAGTAAATAAGGTCCCAAATGTGCAATACATATTTTGATATGGGAAGAAATTGTTCAAAATGAAATAAGAAGTAGGATGAGGGAAAAGAAAAAGGAAGGAAGAGGAAAACCACAAGATAATTACAGTAGTAGCTTCTCGGGGTTCATTGAAAATAAAGGTATGTTTTAATATTAATATAAGGGAATGAAATTCCTGACCTAACACATTGTTTTTGGTGCAATTTAGAAATACATAATGAACACATTCATCAAAAGGAATTTGTGTATGTACATGAAGTATCTTATTTTTTTCTCATTCTCCTGCCTTCCCTTCAATCTCACTTCCCCTAATTATAAAACTTTATTTTCATTTTGTCCTTGTTTAATGACAAGAAGCTTATGTACACTAAATTAGGGATATTTAAAACATTTTTACAGATTTATGCCTTGAAGAAAAATTTTCATATAAGTTCTCTAGTATAACATGAACATCAGCTTGTGAGAATGCTTTCAGGGTAGGTTTAAAGTATTATTAAAGCCAGAGGAGTTAATAGTATGAATAGGCAATAGTGTAAATTTTGTAAGGAACAAAAATGTTTTATATATGTGGCATAAAATGATGGGGATTCTCTCCTAAAACAGTATAACAATGTGAGTCACTACACAGAAAATGCAAACATTTCACACCTCATTGATTGTTAATGTTTCTGAACCTATTTTTAGGGTCCTGTGTCCATAATTTTAAAAAACCATGTTTGTAGTATTTTGAACACTTTGATGTCTTCATTTTTTATAAATTTTATTTAAAGAGAAAAAAAGCAATACAGAAAAAAAGGGTAGAAACAATACAGAACCTCAAAAAAAAAAAAACCCATAAATCACTAGTTGACAAACCACATACTATCCTCCCAGAAATAGCTGTTCAGGTTATAAAATTAAGGCATACAAAGTGAACACACAGTGAGGCTGCAAACAGTTACAAAAAAACAGGATGGAATAAAGCCAATTGAGACAGTATAGTGAAATTGGCACAGAACATCACAGCAGGTCACCAGGACAACAGTAACAGGCAACGTTGTATATCTCGTTGTCTTCACAATAGTTGTTCTTCTACTAGGCACAGCAAAATCAAAGAAATACACAACATTATAGAACACATCAACACAGAGTATTGAATAGAGCAACACCGTTAATCAGGACAAAGCAAAACGGTGATAAAAATATCTGCCTTCAGAGATACTAGAAGGAAACTCCCCCGACTTGCTGTACCAAATATGGTCACCTCCTAAGAGATACCCAGATTCCTGGATCCCAATTGTTAATGGAGGGGTGTGGTGGGGTGTGGTATGTTTGATTCTAAGCCCGCGCCCCGGTAGGCAGCAGGCTAGTTGCTGGTTGGCTCAGTACCCTAAGTTCCAACATGGCGTGGATCTCAGGAAACGCCCTTGTTTCTTGTTTCCCCGCCCTGGGGTGGCCACGAGTTGCCAGACCACAGACACTTACCAGGGCAGCAGGCAGGTTACTGGTTGGCTCAGATCCCTAAGTTCTGATGTCTTAATTTTGAACAAGCAATTTTTTTTTTAAATTTTTGTCTGTTGTTTTAGAATTATGTATATGTTTGTCAATGTATTAACATTTTGGTTGACAGAAAGGGTAAATTGAAGAAGACTAGAATATAACACAACAATATAGTGAATAGCAACATATTTTATTATTAAAGATTGCTAGAGGTAGATTTCAAAGATCCTCCTCACAAAAAATATGTCTGTGAGTCTCTGTTTATTTCAATTAAATTTTTCTACTCCATATCATGCTGTATGCCTTAAGTGTATATGATTATTTAAATTATAAATTAAAACTAAAATTAAATGAGCTAAAGTTATTTCTCTGCAGCCTATTTTATATACACATTTAAAATAATGACATTTAGTGTAAAATTATTTGATTAATGCCATATTTCAGCTCTCCATATGTATGTGTTCTCCCCTACTGAGCTTGTTCTGGAGTATGTAATTAGTTTTTGCCTCTATGGCTGCAGCCCATCTGTAGCAAATAGAAGACCAGCAAAGAAAGTTTTGGTTTCTGCTATCACATTGGATACCTGATCTCCCTAAAAACTTGATTCACCACAAGGGAATAATAGACATTTAAGGCACTAAGTTGGTAACCATGAGTTGAAAACTATCCAATGCTTATTTAAAGAGAAAAAAACAAAACAAAACAAAACAGAATAAAGGGTAGCAACAATACGGAATTCCAAGGAAAAAAGGAAAAGAACAACAACAAAAATTCCTAAGAAATTAACTTGACAAATTGCATACTGACTTCTTGGAAATAGTTGTTCAAATTACAAAGTTAATACATGTAAAGTAGACATTCAAACAGTGAGGCTGTTAACAGTTCTGCTGCATGATCTGACAAAAATAGTAGTATGATCATCCATCTTACCCACTCAAATATACATGCAATTATATCAAAAGGGTAAAATTAAACACAACAAAACAGAACAAAGTGGATCACAAGAGAGCAATGTAAGAGACATAAATTTCAAAACTAGACAATTGGAGATATTCACTCTCTATTATATTGACTCTTGTTTTCTTCCAACTAGTTGTCCATATTGTCACATACAGGGAATTCACATGAAACAACATAGTATGGAATTGATCTGAGCAGGACAAACAGGGCATTTCAGGTCTTCAAGATCAGACATTAGGGAAGCCAAAAATGGCTGTCATAGTATCTCTCATTCTTCTCAAAACAGCTGTCCATACCTTCATGTGTGTTTAACTTAAACAAGACAAAGCAAGCTAAAATCACTTTGAATAAAAAGTGATAGTTTTGCTGGATTTCACATCATGACATTATGGAATCAGCACTGGGTATTGTAGTGTCTCTTTTTATTCCAAGTAGTTGTTCATTTCAACATGTGTTATATAGTTGGTTCTCGTAAACTGTTTATAAGCTCTACACATGCATGAGTCTCTACATGTATATCTATGTTTTCTGTATTAGAGGGAAAAACAAAACAAAGCAAAATAAAACAAAACAATTCCTAGAAAAGCATGAGGCAAAAAAGTCACATAAAACCACAATACAAAGTGATCTACAATGGTTACCATGATGTCACAACAGTATATAACAGCGTTAATAAAAACAAAGCATTGGAGACATTATAAGACTTCAAGCAAGTAATAATCAAACTAGAGTGGGTATCTTAGTGAATCTTGTCATCTTCAGTGTAGCTGCCTATACTCTTAGATGTGATGCTATCAATCATAACAGATTTAAATAAATTCAGTCAATACAAAGTAGCAATCTGGCAAACCAGATTCAAATAAGATCAGTCATAATAAGACAGTATAAGTTATAAAGGGCTTCAGATTAAGTTGATAGGAAAATTAGGGATGATTACCATAATATGTCCTCTTATTTTTGGGATAGCTGACCATGTCCTCAAGTCTAGTGTAAGTAGACAAACTGGAACAGCACGTAATCCATCCAAGCAGAGTGGTGAGAATA
>PVJX010016737.1:0-21143 GCA_004027295.1 Dolichotis patagonum | reverse complement strand
ACCTCCCTTTTTTAGACAGTTCCTCCCCTTTCACTCCCATGGGGTGCACTGCTTGTTTTGGGTCCTACTGCCTCCCTATATAGATCAGCTCAATGGACCCTATCTCCTGATCTACTCTGCCTTTGTTTCTCTCTGTTAATATTTCAAGGCTATCTGTACTATAGATTACAGCCAATCTTCTCTGAGTTTTTTCTGCTATTCTGTTTTTCTGCCATTGGTTGTCTATTTTTCTGTTCCACTCCACTGTCTGACCCGTTCACTGAGGCCTCTCTGCCACTGTTCCTGAAATGCTCGTATTCTTGTTCTCTCTCCCTAGAATGTCTCTCAGTATTTTTTGTAGGGTTGGACTGGTGGTCACAAATTCTCCTAGTTCCTCTTTGTCATGGAAGCATCTTGTTAGGTCTTTCAAATATTTTTCAAAATAAAAAACTCACTTTGCTTTCATAGCCCTTTATAACCCATTAGAGACCAGAGGGGGAAAAGCTGCATTCTCCAGCTGAGGCTGTTCTAAGTTACTCTGCATAGAGTAAATGATTGGATCACCACAGTTATAAGAACAAATTGTTCATGGTGAAACTGTCCAGGCCCACATCTGTAGAGCCATCTGACTTATTTATCACTACATGCAGAATAACAAATAAGTGTTATTTTATGTCATTTATTGTGATAAGCTTGTGATTCACCAAAAGTTTACTGAGAAAGGCTGGGCATGATTGTGGTAATACTAGCACTTGGGAGACTGAGACAAGATTACTGTGAGTTTGAGGACAGTTTACATTATAAGGTGAGTTCAACACCAGCCTGAACTGCATAAAGAAACCTTGTCTCAAAGAGACAAAACAAACAAACAAATAAATAAATAAATAACCTAATTGAGATAAGGCTACATTTTAAAACAAATTTAGTATAGGAGAATATATCTGTACCACTGAATATTGTACAAACATTAAATATTATGTATGTATTTATATGTACATATATACAAACACATTATGTATGCCAAGAACTTGATAGTTATATTGACAGAGGAATTAAGGGTTATAGTTGCTCTCTACATTTTGTCTCTAGCACATTTCAAATAATTTAAACTGCAGTACACTGAACTTCTTGATTATGGAAATATCTTTCATTTCAAATTCTTGCCATTGCATGATACATTCAAATAATGCATTGAAAGATTAAAACTTCATTTATATAATATAATCATTGAGACCCATTTACAAAGAAATTTGTCTTCAGTCCCAATTCCTCTGTAGTAAAATATTTTAGATACTTCTTTAAATTATCATCTCTAGAGCAATTATTAAACACAAAGTTAAAAGTACTAAAACTTTTATCAACTTCTATATATTTTTAAGATTTATTTTATAAAGAAAAATAGTACTTATGTTATATATTTACCTTGTGAAATAAATGAGTTAGAATATAGATTTTAAGACAAAGGCTTAATATGCAGTATTCACGTAATAAATATTACCATTTGTTATTTGGTGTTTGTCAAAAACACCATAGAGTGGTTGGTTTGTGAATCACACCATAAAAGACACATTCAACCTATGGAGCTACTGGGATATCACTAAAAAATACATGTAGATTGGTAACAAATAATATCAAACATGAGGACTCTAGAGAACATCATATATAAGGGTACACAAAACACAGATAATTATTTCATTTACTTTCTAAGGTCTCCAAAATAACCTGAAACTTTTCCAAACTTCCTAATTGCCAGTAAGTACCAAAGACTTAGTTATTTGTAAATACTACTAAATTTATGAATAGATTTTTAAAGACTCCCCTTGCACACACTTACATACACTTATATAAGATCACCACCACCACTACCATCAGCCTAAATATATGATAATATGAGCCTGTATATAGGTCAGAGAATCCGGGGTGGGGAGAACCACTTCCTCTGTTCATACCACCAGGAAGAAAGTCACTTGGGAGGCTACAACTTGGGAAAGCATGCAATGGTGGGATTGCAGCCCAAAGTTCCCAAGGTGTTAGTAGATACAGTAGTTCCTTTGGAGCATACAAGAAACACAAAATGAGACAGACTTTAAGCATAAATAGAAATACTAGCTTTGAAAAAAAAAGTGTGTGCCCAAGTAGGTATTTTTGTATAGAATATCTGTTTCTTACCTCAAGTTTGGTCAGGGAACAGGGAAGGAAAGAAATCCAACAGGAATATATTTCACTAGCATTTCATGTCTGTTAAGAAATAATGCATAACAAAAATCATTTTCCAAAGATGTATTTCTCTACCACTATAGCCAAATTGGTTTGCTTTTCTATGCTACCTAAATAAATATAGTAAAATCATATTTAAAGATGTCCATGAAATATTAATATGTCTAATACAGTGAAGGCCACTTCTCAAGGACAGAATGTAATTATCTATTCATTCTCCTTACCCATGTTTCCAAAACTTCAGAGTATAAGCAATGAATTCAGCACAAAGTAGTAACAAGAACTTTCCAAGTATAAATGACCAAAGGAAAAGATGAATAGGCTGTGGGTCAAGCTGCAGATTTTGCTGAAATCTATAATACAGGAACACAGAATCAGGCACTATGTCCAGCGTGACTCTTGGGGCAGATAGTAGATGATGACCAAATGAAGACAAGATGCAGGTAGCTAAGGTCATGTTGAGCTCTCTCTGCAGATGTGAAAAGAACTGCTCAAAAACTGCAGCACATTTATTTACGTTGATGTCAGATAGAACCCCTCTACCTAAAAACTAGCTTGCCTCTCATGTGCCTTGTTCACGGGGCTGGAACACTTGTTCACCTCTGGCTCTCTGTGCCTGTGGGCATTTCATCTCTCTGTTCCATATGTGTGAATGATTTCCAGCTTAGTAGTTCTCAACATGTCCCACTTTTTTGTTTGATAGTTGCAATCAATGGCTGGTGAACTGAAACTGAAAGACCTGTTAGGAAAATTCTGCAGATGATATTCTTTTTTGTGATTGTACTTATCTTTGTTATATTCAATGTCATGTTAAAATGAGACCTGTATTAATTAACATTAAATTTTTTGCTATCTACCAATGTCAGTTAGTCTCCTCAGGATTCACCTTGGAACCATACATAGTGTCTCTCAGTTTTTCTGTCAGACAACTGATTTGAGGCATCATGGCCATTGTTTGACCAAATTGCTTTCCATGAAAACTTTGGAGTCTTTTCCCTCATGATGACTCTCCTCAGGCACCCTATACATCATCAATTTATTTTCATTGTAATTCCTGAATTTCCTTGGTCAAGAGTTTGTATAACTCCCTAGAATAGTAGGATGTCACTGAAAAAGTTCCATTGTATCTTGGGCCTTCATTGACCTTGAATGACTAGGACCATAATACTTGCTATCCTCCTAGCACATCTATTTTCCTAACTTTTGGTCTCTACACTTCAATTTTGAAAATCCAGAACAGAAGGTTAATGGTATTACATTGTAATGGGATCAATGAGCTTAACATAATAATTTTATCAGAATATAAAGCATTTTGACATACAAAGCTGAGTCATTTTTTCTGCTTAATTATGGGCATTCTAGTAGTTGAACCCCTATAGAATGTTAATGGAGAGGAATTACATAGTTTTACACAAAAAATTTGAAATCAAAAGCTGTATATAATATTATAGCATGACAATCAAGATGACATTTTGTAATATATACAAATTTCTATTTTGAAATAAAATGACATTTTAAATCAATTATCTTTATCTAAAATGTAAAAACTTGTGCCTAACTTGTCCTTTAATGCTATGTCATTGAAGTGTGACATTGTCTGGACTGCTTAATATTTAGGCATCTCTAAGTACAATGGCACATGTGTAGCACATTCATCACATAAGTTTTTGTTATTTTTATAGACTGGTGACCTCATATTGGCTTGACATGAACCTCCTATCGCAAGCAATTGAAGCACAAAAGAAAGGCAAATGTATGAATCAGAGGAAAAAAGTCTGTCACCACAATCTTGTTTTACATTTTGGAAGATCTGTACATTTGAAGACATGAATACATTTAATACACCATGAAATTAATAGCAATCAATGGTCATAGCCATTTGAAAACTTCTATTAATTTAATTTTGTGCTAACACCTCTTTAAATAAGAAAACCTTATTGCACAGAAAAATCCATCTTTTGACAATGACCAATGTAAGCATATTACAATAATAAGTTTTGAGCAACATATTTTTGGAGTCTGTCATAAAACTATGGAGATTATTGGGGCTTTCTATTAATGAAAAAAAGTTATGATAATTTTTCGCAGGTAGTTGTTCCTTTATTCATCAATTGGAATACTGTCCAATAATCTCTCAAGCCTACAGGGTTTTTATTTAGTTGCCTTAACAAATTTGTGATGTCCTATGAGAAAACCAATTTTGATATATTGACCTGTTGGCAACTCAGGTAAAAGCATTCTTTTAAAATCCATAACCCAAATTACATTTTGAACAAATGATCCAAAATGAAAATGAAAAAAGGAAAAGAAAAATATTGTTGACCTCAAATAAGAAAGAGCAGTTTACAAAATGACCAAACAGAAAGACAGTTCATAGGCAGTCTGACAGACAGACAATCTGAAAATCAGACTACACTCATATATATCCTTGGCCAAATTAAATTATAATAACTCTATTATAATTTTAGAAGTCTGTAATTATAAATAGTCTAGTCAGAAGTTTTGTAGATCAGTTAGCAGGCATCTCTTAAGAATTTGGAAGGAATAAAATCTTTCGTCTATTAAAAAAAGATTTCCTTTTTGTTTTGGTAGTTGAACTTTGCATGTATGGTGAGTATGTTCAACAATTCCTTGACTTTGAGGGTTGTAAGGAATTCCCATGGTAAGGGAAATATTAAAAGTTTTACAAAAATGTTTGGAAGGTGGCAATTGTATAAGCTAAACCACAGTCAGTCTTAAGTGCCTAGAGGCAGCCAAGGGCTACCAAAGCTGTATGCCATGTTTTTGGCTCCCTCACTCCCTTTTAATCAGTGGACTGTGGAGTTTGTGGGTGTCATAGGTTGCCCAAGTTTCCTTCAGTAGAAAAGCCAGGTGATGGTGTTACTCCCCTTCCACTGCCCACTCACCTACCCAGGCACTCGTTCGTTCACTGGCCACAAAGGCCTCAAGTTACCAAGCACAGTGTCAGTGCCAGGACATGGGTGTGTTTTTAGTTGAAAGACTCAGCAAAGCCCCAGTGGAGCTAGGGCCCTGGAATGTGGGAAGCAGGGCCAGCCAGGTTTTTGTCCCTTCACTTTCCTATTCAGGCCCTTTAATAAGGCACAGATACCAATTCCATGACATGCACCCCTAAGAGCTGCCCACAACACCAAGTCTGACTTACTGTACAAAACTGGGTCAGGCTGATCTGCGTCACCCTATGGGAGCTCCCTATGCCACAGAACCCCATTTTTGGGTAGGGCTAGGATAGGCCCTACTGAAAATTTCCCAGGAAGAGGTTTACCTTCCACATCAGTTTTGAATGTACACTCATTTTCCTGATGATACCCTTGTCTACACTTTGTATGGATACTAGAAAGTTTTGTTGAAATGACAGATAATGGCTGTGCTGCTTTACAGTTGCAGCAGAGCAATCTTGGGCAAAATGTCAACAAATGAAACAAGTAACTTTTTTCCCCTTTACTCTAGGCTGTGGATGAATAACCTGAGTGATATTTGCTGTCAAGTAGCCCCTTGTATATATGAAGGATCAGGGTCTGTATAAATTTGAATCACCTCAGACAGCATAGTTCGTTGTTTTTGTGTACATTAAACTTCTTTGTAAAATTTATTTGTATTTTCTAGACCAATTGTTGAAAAATTAACTTTAAAGATGACTCTATCCTATGAAGAGTGGAAGTTTTATCCTGTGATGCACCAAAATTTCTTTAAACTAAAAGGCAGAAGTTGCTGCTTGTGGCTCAAGTTACTAATTTTACCTTTGGTGGCTGTGAAACTGAAGTAAGAATGAAACACTCCTCTAGCAGAAAAGGTCTTTTTTGCCCACCGTACCTCTTTCCTTATGTGATTGAGCAAAAATAAATGTTTCTATCTCTATGAGGAGGCATTGCTTCATTATCATTTTTCTGTTCAGAATTTAAATTTTAAAATGTTGCTCTAAGCCAAATCCTTTGTGATTGCTTCAACAAACATGACTGATATACTCCCTAATTCAGATATAAAGAAAAAAGGTAAATGCAGAATCAATAATATATCAAGAATTTCCATATATATCTGCTGTTCTTTGAGAACCCTTTACCCCATTTTTATACCTTATATGGGACCAGTATCAAAGATATCAATGGGATCAATACTGACAATACAGACCTATCTCTCTTTTGTGCACATGCGACTAGTGATGTCCAATCACCTGCTATAGGATGAGTTTCTGTGTAACACAGGTCCTTGTTTGGGAGTATATATGTTCATCCAGTATGGTCCTCAAACTTTCCTGAGGGGCAGATGGTAGAGGATAAAGAAATGAAGGCAACATACGGAAAACAGAGGTCAGGTGATCCCTCTCTCCTGATGAGAAAAGAACTGTTCAACAACTGCACCAAATTTATTTATACCCTTGGCATGTTGACATCAGGTGAGACTCCTCTAACAACTAGTTTGCCTCGTAACTTTCTTCTCATGTCCTAACTTTCTTCTCATATCCCATGTTCTTCGGGCTGGAACAGCTGCTATCCTTGGGCACTCAGTGTTCCTCGGCGCATTCCATGCCCTCAGGGTATTCTTCCATAGCTGGTGCTCTCTTCTCTCCAAGTATGAACGATCTCCAGCCCAGTTGCTCCTGACAATCAGAGGCATCAACTGCAAGACAGTGGCAAAGAAATAATATTAACAAAAATGAGTTTCCCCCAAGGGAAATAATTACTGGAAGAAAGAAGTAAAAACATGAAAAACATATTTTTGAAAGGTAGATGATACTGTAACCCATGCAAGGATGGCGGAGACATACTGCCACGAAGTTTATCTGGCTCAAGGGAAGAGTCGTCTTGTGGACAGAGAAAGAACCCAAGAGGAGGAAGTCAAGGGCTTATATGCATGAAAACCACAGCGAGGGGCCACGGGCACACAGACCAGTACAGCCGCTCAGGAAGTCATAACAGGTACAGTTAGGGGTGGAGTTGTGAATCACGGGAATGCTGTTGGTCTGGGTCAATGCAGGTCTCTGGAAAGTACACAGGTATCTGTGGTTGGTGCCGTCCTTGCAAAAATCTGCAGGGATGGTTGGGCTGCATGCACCCTTTAACTCTCCAACCTTCCACACCCAGAACCTCGGTGCCCCTTCAATTTTAAATCTCAGACAATTTGTATTTCAAAGAAAAGTTACAGGGATATACAAATTGTTATACGTAACAGATCCAGGTATTTTTTAAGGAAAATCTGGTATTGTGAGACATCAATATTGGCAAAACGCCCAGAGAAAAGGATGAAATATTACCATGGGAGTCTTTACACAATGTTTATGTAAACTGAGGAAGGATTTTAGGGTTTAAATCCAGATGTCTCCACAATACCTCCTACCTAGGTGAGGCTGTGGGAGTTACTTGCATCAGAGGTATGTGATACTCATCTTTGGACTAATTCACTGAAGGTTCTATTTCTAAAAGTGATTTTGGTAGGCAGAGTCTGGTTAGCAGAAGCATATAACACTTGGTCTGGAAGGATCTATCTCTCTGCATGGCTCCCCCTTAACTGTTTTCTGCTTCCTGCATGACACACCATGAGCAGCACTGACCCACCCTGCCTTAGAGTCAGTCCACTATGAACCAAAAGCTCTACAGACTGTGATTCATAATAAGTCTTTCCTCCTTTATGTTGCTGGTGTGGGGTACTGCGTTCTGGCCTTTGGAGTTAGGTGGGTGAAGACAAATGATGAAAACAATAGGGCCTCATCAAAGACATCTCACTCTGACTGTTAGCCTTTCCATTCTGATGATTACAGTTTTATTGTAATCTTTAGTTAATCAGAGTATGATTAAAACAACCTCAGATATCTTGGTCATGATTCATGGGAATTCACTATAGTTAAAGATTCATAGCCTAGGATCATTATTCTCAATTCTAATAGGGTTATTTGTGCAGCATGATGCCAATGAGTTTCTGTAGGAGAGTGAAATATTTTAAATATTTTTCAATACTATTTTATTCAAAATGATTATTAGACATTTCACCTTGTTAGAGTATTCATTTCACAGAGGGAAGTAAAGAAACATGGAAAACGAGTAATAGAAATAAAGAGCCATGTTCAGAAAATAAATGAGTTACGTTAGTAACTTGGAGAAAGTTTAAATGGGCTTCTGTGGAGCAATGCATTGTTATTCAAATTTACATATTCCAATTATAAACTATAAAAGAATACACATATATGCGTATATGTATACTTCTTGCTTTGAAAAGATGTCATTTTTCTGGGTATGGTGTGCATACATGTAACCTCAAATCTTAGTAGCCTGGGGCAGGAAGATCACTGTGAGCTGAGCTACATGACAAGACCTTGCCTCAAAAATAAATAAATAGATGAATATTATAAATAAAATACATAAATACATAAAAATAAAAATATGCAATTTAACATAAAAATTTTATATATGATATTGTAAATAATATAATTATATGAGAGGTAGTGTGAATTACAGGCTGCCATTATTTCCTGGTATGAATAGGTTCTAGGAATATAACCTTTTGGTATTTTTTACATCTTTAGTACCAAGTGAAGAGAAAATAAACATGGTGAGCTTTGGTTCAAATATTGGTATGTCTATAATCTCATTTCTTCAGAGGAATAGAAATATGATATATGGGCATTTCTTTTGCAAATTAGTTCATGTAGAGAGACAAAGTTGATTTTTTCACAGAATATAATAACAGCCAGATGCCAAAGTGCTGACAATAAAATATTTTAACGTATACACAAACATTTTCTGTCAACTTCAATGACTTTTCTTCTTTATTTCTTCTTATAATAGCATGCTTATTTCTCTTAGGATATAAAAAGAATGATAACTATATTTATTTAGGTTATGATTGTAGTATAGTTTTATTTGTATTGAAATAGCTGTCATAGTATTAACTATAATATAATATGACATTTTCTTAAGATTTGTCTTATTTGTTGTATTCAGAAAAAGCTGTATTCACAGAATCAAAGACTGAGATTTCTTATTTTCTGGATTTTTATTAAAGTTTGAAATACTTTTTACTATTTTATAATTAATTAAAATACTTTATTTTGCATATAGCTTGTACTACAAGTGGTATGAAGGGGAAGGAAATAAAATCTGGCAGGATAGAGTCAAGTTTTTAATTTCCCTTCACTTTGATTTCTGTATCATAATCATCAATAGCTTCAAAATAGTATTTCACAAGCACTATGTGCCTACCAGTTAGTATACTAAACAAACGGGTACATCTTCATAGTCAGCATTTCCAACATGGCTATGAAATAGGTAGAACCAAGACTGAGAAAATTAGTGTAGAACAACTCTTCTTACTACACCAATATTTTGAAGTTAGTTATTTGAAAGTCGATATAGTGCCATGATACTATAAAAGTCACTATTTATGCAGAACTAGGTGTTCTTTAACTTGTGTTTTGTTTCTTAACTAACTAGTAGAATGACTGGGCTATTGTATCAGTTCCAGGAGATACACAAATGTGCTCAGATACACAATGAGAAAGAAAACATGGATAGTTCTTACTTTGATTGCTCTTTTCTAAAGAGCACCCAACTCTGGCAATGGTTTAGCTGGTGTCATGTTCTCATCCTTACTTTCTGAGGTCCAATTAAATTCAACTCTGATATAGTTAAAACATTTAGTATCCACTACTGGATTGTCTGTGAAAAGCTTTGCTCGCTTCTTAGAATTACACACTTTTCTAGTACTGCATATTGTTTACTACCAGTCAGTTCCAAACACCTTAAGTGTTCTCAATATTTTTGACACAATTCAGTTTGGAATGGCTTGAAAATAGTAGAGAAGGGAGTAGAAAAAGTAAACAAGATTTATTCTCGAAAGTGTTGAAGTTACCTTATCTACTGCACATGTGTATTTATTCTTCATTTTGTACATAGCAACTTTTGATTATTAGGCATCACACTAACTTCTACACACTGAGGTTTATACCAGCTTTTTTACTGCCTGAATTTGCTGTGGTCATCTCTCCAAAATTTAACTAATTATTACCTGAATTTGATTGTTAAACCAAGTCATCTCACTCCTATTAGTAATAAAGGTGGAATTTTGTACTTTGTTATTTAGTCTTTTTTACAACTTCTGAAAATTTAAAAATCAGGATATTGACTGTAGGAAGGAATTTGTGGAGGAGCTCTTCAGATGTCAACATAAAAAAACGGAAGATAAATTGAATATAAGCCAATAGATATTGAAGTTTCAGGAGTGTATAGAATAAATGAAGATAAAAGATCTCAAAGATAGTTAAATGGTAAAATTGAAGTAGAGTGATTTTATAAAAGATGATATGATTAATAAACATGTAAAATCTTATTATTGCTATTTCCATAGAATGAAGATTAGATTCTAACTACTAACTCTGTTTATAATATCTATTAATATAAGAAGGGATTATTTAGATGTGGATTACTTAGAGAACTTTTGACGTATCATTAGGTACTTGGTAAAGTAAATTTAACTGAGTGAGCATAAAAACAAAAAGATATACATAAACGCTAATATTAGTCCCGTATGGCAATGCAAATCTGCAGTCCCAACACTTTGGGAGGCTGAAGCAGGAGAATCCCAAATTCAAGCTTAACTTGGGCAACTTAATGAGGTAGCAAAATACTGCTTCAAAATTTAAAACTTTAAAAAAGCAATGGAGTCAGGCATAGTAGCATATGTCTCTAATCAAAACAAAGCAGTGTTGGGGATAGAGCTCAGTGGAAAGTTTCTGAGTTCAATCCCCAGTACTGATTGTAACAATAACAAAAACCCAAAAAGCAACAACACACAAATGATAATTCTGCTTGTCTGAATAATGTATAAAAGTTGCTATAACCATTGCTCTACAATCAGAATGAAAGATCTTTAGTTGCCTTAGTTACAGCATCCAGATTACAACCATCTCTATGTCATTAGCACTACAAAAAAAAAGAAAAAAACCACTTGAAAATATTTGTTGAACTCTTTTATACTTATATGTATCATTTATATTGCTCTTGGAAAAGAAAAGTCTACTAGAAAGATTTAGTCGGCTCAAATTCAGGAATTCAGTCCTTCCACAATGGTTATGTAACATTTTTCTTTCAAATGTAAAGATATCAGCCTGGCCTGCAGGTGTACCTATGAAATCCCTGTGTTTGAGAAACTGAAGCAAAGTAATATCCATGAGTTAGAGACCATCATGAGTTTGAGACCAGCTTGGGCTACAGTAGTGGGGTCAAAGCTAGCCTGAACTACAAAGCAAAACCCTATATCAAAAATAAAGCCAAAAGGAAACAAAACAAAACTAGACAAATGTGAAGATCTAAAGAGTTTCTTCCTGGGTAACCAATTAACTATAAATGTAACAAGGTTCAATACTGAGCTCATAAAACAAGGTAAAACATATAGAAAGCATATGCACAGATTAGGTTTTAAATTAAACTCTTTATAAATACCATGTTTTCTTTATCCATTCATCTGTTGATGGACATACGGGATGCTTCTCAGATTTAGTTATTATGAGTTTTGCTGTTATAAACATGCAAATGCATGTATTATGGTAACGTTATCTTTAACTCTCTGCCATAAGGAAGAACAGATTTGAGTTTTCTGTAGAAAAACTGATAGACGTTGAAGTCATAATTCAAAGTGAAATAAATCCAACAAACAAGCTCAAATATGTCATGACTTCTATTATTTGAGAAACTCAAAACCCAAAACAAAGCCAAGTGGAAATTAGATAAGAAATAGAGAGCTTTTCCAAAAGGAAAGAGGACCAAGAGCTGGAAGGAGTGGGGCAGGAGAGATGGGGAAGAATATGAAACAAGGATTAAGATGTGTAAATATACCAGCTCCCCGTGAGAAATGCACTGTTATGTACCACAAACATGTAATAATAAAAATATTTTTTTAAATTAAGCACGGCAATATATTTGTTTCAAATAAGTAGCAATATTTAAAGGTGGGTTATATGGCAATAACTGTTTCTATTTCAAAGGTAGGTTATACTGTAATATTTGTTTCCTAATCTATAACAGGGTGTTTGATGTAGAAGGGGTATAATTTAAGTGGTTTAAAAACATTCATTCATAAAATAAATATATTTGAAACATTTTATCTCAATATTTTTAATTAGTAATTTGTATGTACACTATAAGGTATATAATTTTTCAGTATAAAATTAAACATACACAGTCTTAGATACAATCATTGAGATTTTGTGATCAATTTATTTAAAGAGACTGCTGCTTAAAATTAATGCACATAAATGCATGCAAAGAAGTGCAGTTTTTCTTTCAAGTAGAATGGCTTTTTAAATCTATATTGATGAATTATGAGGAAATCTAAGAATGGTATTGAATATTTCTAAGTAATTTCTGCATTCTATATTTAAAATATTTCTCTATATCCATTTGTCATTTGTCTGAGAGGACTTCATAGTTTAAGTGTAATTAAAAAGTCAAAAAAATCAATATTCTCCAAGTAAATAAGAAGTTGATCATTATTTTTAGAGAATCTTGCTGTGTGGCCATGGCCTCTGGATAGTAATATGATATCTTCACTGTCAAATTAGATAATGATATCTAGTGACAATGCTATTGGTTGCATAGCTACCTGCTCTAAATATTCAGGGTTTGAGAAGTAATTTGAAAATTTACAGTTAAAAATTATTGCTTTAGCTGTTGTCTGGGTACTTTACAAGGAGATAAGTGATTTTGTATAAAATGGACAAAGATTCTAGTTTTTAAAATATTCTCTAGTAATTAGACCTCTGACCTTCAATGGTGAATATTAAGTATTGAATAAATATTGACTAATGGCACAACTTTATTCTACTAAATACTACTGTAGCACAATATTTTTCTCTACTATCACTTAATGTTGTGGACAAAATACATAAATGCTCAGTTCAAAGAAAGCTTGATATTAAAAATTAATAATTTCTAAATACTTTAGAATTCCCTAAATTTTTCTTACATATAAATTCACAGATAAGGAGACATTGACTGTCCTGCCATAGTTTCTCTTCAATGTCAATAACCTTTTTTAATTCTCAAAAGATATGTCAGACTCTTATTTTATTAAGTAATTTTCCATGCTTAATTTCTGTTTATTTTTCACTTCCTGTTCATGTCTTAGCCAAAAATGTATACTTTAACCAGACTATTAATTTATTCATATCCCTTCTTTGAGTTATGTCTAATGAAGCAAAATGCCTTTTTTCAATATAGACCTCTATATATTTATTTTTGAAGCACAATTTCTGAAATGCTTTTGAATGTTAGTATAGTTCAATTCTAATTATTATAAAAGTTTGCTTTGTATAATGACCATGATAAAACTTATTCAGTTTTATATCTGTGTTTATGTATGTTAATATAACTGTAAAACTATTTTTATGATAGAAACAATTTTGATAGACCTATTCACCAATAAATAATTTCTCTTATTGTGTACAACATTGTGTGACAATAGAAGTTGAAGTAAAATGGCAATTTATAGAAGTCCTTTTTCTATATTTTGATTATTTCTGAGAAACAACTATGTTCATGGCACTGCAAGAGGTATACATAAAAATTAGTATTGCACAGCCTTGTTGTAAAAATATTATATAGCTTATGGAATCTCATTCCTTATACTTCATCATCTCAAGAGAAAAAGACAATTTGTTATTGCATTATTAAAAATGGGCTTTTAATACCTTTTGCATATCCCATGTTTTATTCAGTATTGTGACATTTATTTACTTATTAGCTATTTTAAATTATGCCCTTTTGCTTGAAAGCCTCACAACACAATATGGATAAAACTTTTCATTAAATATTCAAATAAGGAGTAAAAACAATCAAGCAGCAACATAATAACCAAACAAAAAGCTTCAAGCATAAAGATCTCACTCATTCAAACAATTTATTTAGAAAAAAATAATTATTCATGATTTTCTTACAAATATGTATTATTAATGCTTAAATTGAGTACAATAAAACCTAAATTTTATATGAGACTCTATCTTCAATAATAAAAGAAGTTGATCAGTTTGCAATTCTTTGACTTTTTCCTAGCTCAACTTGTTAAATAATTTAGACACATTAATAAAGAAATATGATTTATGATTGTACAATTTATGCAGTTCCTTTTGATGTGATGAAATCTTGTGAAAGCAATGAATCTGTTGGGATAGTTTAATACATATACAGTGAATCACTTGTGCTAGTTGTTTATTGGTATATTTCCCAAAGGAAACCTGGGGATTATGATAAACAGATACAAGAGTAAAAATGTACAACACTATAAAAGCATGATTCTGTTCAAATACTATCCAGAGTAATATGGAAAATGGTTGTGTTAAAATAAATAATATTTTACCTGAATTTTTGCCATGGCTCTTTAGAGCACAGCCTAACATATAGAACCTATTCAGTAAATGCTGATTCTTATCTATTGATGAAGTAAAGTAATTTTCTTGAAAGTAGTTTTTATTTTGATAACCTGTATACATTTATATCTATTATTTCATTTGATTTCTTTACATCTAAGTTCTTTGCATTAAAATAAGAATGATTTCTAGAATATGATGTGTGCTTTCTTTTTAAACTTTATATTTGATTAATTACCACTAATTATTTACCTGGTAAAAAGTAAGCTATTTGATGTAATATTAAGTAATTTTATTTTTATTTTTCTCAGGAGCACATTGTAAGTGACAAATATACAGTTTGTTTCTGAACATATATTCAATACCTTTTTGTTGTTGTTGCAGTTGTTGTTTTTATTTTTGTTTTTAGTCCCAGTGTTCAAACTCTTGCCCTTGCCCTTGCTGGCGGGCACTTAAGCCACTGAGTTAAATCCCCAGTCTCAGTACAGTTTTTAAATTTGATAAATGCTCAGTTATTCCTCTTGTTATAGAATATCTCAGGTTTTTAATATAAAGTTTGATTTAGAGACAAGAAAACTTACAAATTCACTGTGTAGTCAACAAGGATTTCCATCTAATAAAGACTGTTTTCAGACCGTGTATTATGGTTAATGTTGTGATTCTTTTTGCAGTTTTCTTATAATCAGACTTGAAACAAACTGTGTAATATATATATGTATATATATATATATATATACACTATATATGTTTATATTTTACATATATTTTAAGTTTTAACCTTTGGATTTACAATAGAGAATCTTGGACATAAAGAATTTTGGAAATTGTAGTTTAAAAAAGTATAGATCATTTTTATATTCATATTTACAATGAGTCATATAGCATATAATTTGTGCCACTTTAAATAAAACAAATTTCATTTTTCCTATAGATTGTACACATATTTTATTTCTTTTAAAAATGTTTTATAAAAAACATGTTTGATTTATCTCTATAATATATTTAACTTTACAAATCATCACCAAAGATTTCACAGAAAAATCATTGCTTAATTTCACTTTGTATTCTATGTGAAAACATAATACTTTAATTTTCCATTAAAATTCTGTTGTACTTCAAAATATGTGTTTCCAGTACAAGTTGTCATGTTTTGTAAATTTATTTAGAAATAACAGAAATAGCTTTCATTCAAAGTAAAAGGATTTATAATTTTTGTCAGCTTATATATTTGTAAAGCTTATATATTCTCTTACTATTCTAAAAAAACATAAAAAAGTCAAATATAAAAATTTAATGTTTTCTTTTGCTGTAAAAATCAACAGCATACTGGTTTCAAATTTTTAAAGAAAATATATGGTAGTAATACTCTTTACAAAATTATTTTAACCTTTATTATTTTTCTGAATATTTAAGCACTACTTTAATTCACTAATTTAATTATCTAGAAATATATCCCTTAAATATCTTCTTGAAGAATATAACCTAAATACTAGTATGATCATCACAATATAGAGAGAGATGGGTCTGCGGTAAATTTCTCTGAAGTCAGTTGCTCACTCGAATATCCTTATGCCTTCATGCTGCTTCTGAGTGGTCTTTTACATGCACAGTCCTCTTCTTTACTAAATTTCCCCACAAATAGGGACAAGAAACAAATTATTTTAGTTTCTTAGTATCCCAGTAAATCTGATGATACAGGGTTGTATGCCTTTTGGCCCAGCCCAAAGTTTACCTCCTAGAATCCCTTTTTTTTTAATCACAAAAATGTTAGCAGGAAATAAAACATCATAAAGAGACCTGGTCTTGGAATTATAGATATAAAAAATTGTGTTGCAGCATGAAGACAACAGAATGAAGAGAAGTTATATTAGTCCACTGGAAAAAGGCTCACAAATGTAGTGATAAGATGAAAACAAGTCTACAAATTAAGGGAAACTGAAATGTTGGAGCATTTACATTTTTCTTGTCCTAGTTCACAGAAAACCAGATTTTCATTTTTTCCAATGAAATTGATACTATTTAGATCTCCTGCATAATATGCATGAATTTTTATTCATTTAAAGAGATTTTCTCTTGTGATACAGAAATATGCAGAAATTATTTACACCACAGAAAGAATGAACGGCGTTGAAAGTTACCAATAAAAGTTTCTAATGGTATTCCTTAAAACCCCTCCACTAAAGATGAGCCGAAAGAAGCTCAACAGTAGATGAGTAGATTTCCCACTCATTTCCATTAGTAGATTATGAGGCTTTCTCAAAATTCATGGATCCATTTCACCACGAGTCTTGCCAAATTTGGACTCAGCTCTCTTGATAACTACAGAAACTCCAGAAGAAAGATTCAGATAAGATCACTAGAACTTGATTTTAGCAGAATCTATTTAGTTTGGTTATGTTGGCTGCTAATGTCTAATGTTTACTAAATGAATTAGTACTTTGTGTAATGTATAAAATTAAGATAAAAGAAAGGAAAATGGCTGCTATTATTGCAAAGAATCACAATTTTGAAAGAGGGACTGTGGAGTCTACTGAGTGCTGAAAAAATTGTGGTTGTAAAAGAATCAGGAACTTACAAGACAACTAACATGTATCTTAAGTAAGACACATTTAGTGTATGTCAAAAACAAGGACTAACTCTACCATTGCTACTTATTTTAAAACTTTCTTAAAATGTCTTGGTTTCTGTTTCGTAAATCAGTTCAGGTTGTTGATATTTTTGGATTAGTCTTCTACATTTTCCATTTTCTTTGCTATTCCCACACAGATAGGTCCTCTTCCTGAGGAATAGAGTTCCTCATTGTTTGTATTTCTCCCATAATCTATTTTCTCTGCTTCATCAAGGTTGCCTTTTTCTGTACTATAGATAAAATACCTCTGGGGTTACATGGAGAAAAGACTTACTATAAAACTGTGGAAAGTAAAAGTTCATGAGAGAGAATGGCAGTTCCTTAGCATATCAAGAAATCTACTCTACCTCCAGTGCTTCAAGCAATGGCAGAGAGTGGCAGTTTTGCTTCATTCTAAAGCACTTAAATCTGGAAAAATTAGTGCATCTCTGGAGGCCATAAGACTTATCAATCCTGGTGTACTTGAATTTACAGAATTTAGGAAAATAGGTAGCCAAAAACACTGCTCAGGGACATGAAAAATGATACTCACCAGAAAGAGCTCAATTTAAAAAGCTAATGTTATTTTAAAAAGAAAAATTAAAGAAAAAGGAAATAAGGCACTCACTGTTATTTATATGTGTGTGTGTGGCAAACATAAACATGCATGGATGCCAAAGGCACAGAAGTATTCTCTTAACCAATGTCAACTAAATAATACAATAAAAATATCTATAGTCTTTATTGTATACATTAGATTACAGAAACACATTCATTCTATGACTGAGAGTTTATACACTTTGATGAATATATCCTCATTTTGTTATCTTCCAGTTATCAGCATGATATATAGTTGAATTCAATTATTTTAGATTTCACATATACATATGTCATGAAATATTTATCTTTCTTTGACTGGCTTACTTAACTTTTGTTATGTCTCCTAATTTCATTCATATTATTGTTTGGTGCAGCAGGCAGGATTTACCTTTTTTGTCTGAATAACATTCTATCAAACTATGTTATCCATTCATCCACCAACCAAATCAACACAGAGATAGTTTCCATATCTTCTTTTATAAATAATGCCATAGAAAATGTGAGAGTACATATATCACTTCAAAACACTGATTTCATTTTCTTAGGATACATATCCAGAGGTAATACTGCTGCAACGCATGGCAACCATTGATTTTTGAGGAAATTATGCACTCTATCATTTAATAGCAGTACAAATTTACATTCTTATCAGTAATGTGAAGTCTTCCATTTGATACATAGACATAAACACTTGCTATCTCTTTTCTTTTGGATAAAACTCATACAGGTGTGAGAAAATAGCTCATTGTGATTTCGCTTTTGAAGGTTAGTGATGTTAAACACCTTTTTCTGTTGGTCTTTTGACTGAAGGAAGGTTATTTCTAGGTTTTTACACATCGCTTTTAATTCATATAATGTCTAATGAAACTAATTTTTATAACTGCACAGTTTTAAAAATATATGTAATTTTTGAAGTCTATTTTAAACTTTAAAATGCAAAAAGAATAAAAAGGATGACACAGAATTTCAAAACAAAGTAATAAAAGATTAACAATGGTTAATATATTGTGTATTGTTATCTTCAAATTAGTTCAGACTATAAGATACAAGCAGGAGAAAAATGATCAAAGGATCAAACAATGAAAGCACAAGCCATTCTTTTTGATAAACTAACAGAGGTTAGTAATTATCTATCATAGTCATTTCCCTCCTTTTCTTATCTCCTTTCCACTATCCTAGTTCTTTCTTTTTGAGAAGTTTCTTTCCCTTTCCCTTTCCCTTTCCCTTTCCCTTTCCCTTTCCCTTTCCCTTTCCCTTTCCCTTTCCCTTTCCCTTTCCCAATATTTATTGTACATTTTGTATCTCATTTACCTTTTCATTTTTTATACTAGGTCTCAAGTTGCATTCATTTATCTATAAACATCTTTTTTTTTTTTTTTGGACCAGGGATGGAACTCATTACCTAGCACTTGCCAGGCAGGTGCTTATGCCAGTGAGTTAAATTAAACATCTCAAGTTTATCATTCTTTATAATTGGGTAATACTCCATTGTATAAAAATTCCATTGTTGGTAGAAATGTAGACTGGTTCAACCACTGTGGAAATTAGTGTGGAGATTCCTCAAAAGACTAGACTGGAGATTCCATTAGATCAAGCTATTCCCCTCAGGGAATCTTCCCACAATAATTGAAAACATCATACCACAACTCTATATGTATACACATGTATATAGCAGCATGATTTGTAATACCTAAATCTTGGAAATAATTTATATGACCATGAACTGCAAAATGAATTTAATAATGTGGTATTTTTTCTGTAATTTATCTATGAACTGATTCTTCTGTGTTGCTTTCAGTTTGAGGAGACACAATTAAAAGTTACTAGCCCCTCTTTATGAGTCAATCTGCAATATTTAAACTTGTGTATTTGATTTGTCTCATTTCAAACTGTTTCAAGTTTATCTATCTTTATGGCAGACTAGCACTCCCTTGTATATAAATACGATAATTTCTTCATTTGTCCATTGAAAAGAATATTGGCTACTATAAATTTTGCTGCTATAAACATGGGTATGCATATATCATTGTGCTTTGATGTCTCTAAATCCTTTAGAAAGATACTTAGAAGGGGAATAATAGCTATGTCAAATGGAATTTTGGTTTTATCTTTCTGAGGGATCTCCATACTGATTTCAAAGCAGTTGTACGAGCTTACAGGCCCAAAAACAATGAAGAAATTTCCCATTCTCTCCCATAGATACACTAGCATTTTTTATTGTTTGCTTTCGTGATGGTAGTCCTTTCTATAGCTAGGTGCAATCTCAGTGTTGTTTTAATTTGTATTTCTTCAATAACCAGATATATTGGACAAGTTTTCATATATCTGTTGGGCATTTGTATTTTTGCATCTGAGAAGTATTTATTCATTTCAGGTGACCACTTCTTAACTGGGTCCTTAAATTTTGGGATCAAATTGCTTTCATTCTTTATATATTTTAGATACAGCTCCTTTTTCTGAGAAGTACTTGGCAAAAAAAACCTGTTCCCACTCTGTAGGTTGCCCCTTCATGGTTAGTGGTTCCCCTTGCTGTGCAGAAGCTTTTTAATTTTATGTGATCTCATTTCATGATTCCTGGAATTATTTCTTGTACAACTGAGGTTTTCTTTAGACAGTCTGGCAACAACAATATCTTCAAAAGGTTTACCTACTTTATCTTGTAGAAGATAAATTTTTCTATTCTAATGTTTTGATATTTAAACTATTTTGGTTTTAGTTTAGTGTGTAGTTAAGAGCTCAACTTTTGACATGTGAATTGCCAGTTTTCCCAGCATCATTTGTTAAAGAGTCTATTCCTCCAGTGAAGGAATTTGGCCCCTTTGTCAAAGTTAACATAGCTGTGTCTGAGGTTTTTTGTATCTTCTATTTTGTTTCATTGATCTAAGAGTGTATTTTTTTAAAAAAAAATTTCCCAAATGCTATGCTGTTTTCATCATTGTAGCTCTTTAGTGAAGCTTGAAGTCCTGGACTGTGGTGGCCCCTTCTTTGACCTTGTTGCTCAGAAGTTCTTTTGCTATTCTAAGTCTCTTGTGTTTGCTGTATCTTATTGAAGATTTTTGCATACGTGTTTTTTTTAAAGAGATTGACCTCCAGTTTTCTTTTTTCACTTGGGTCTTGTGCTGATTTTAGAATCACAGTAATACTTGCTTCCATGAGTGATTTTGGGAGTACTACTTCCATTTTTATTTCATAAACATTAGATTTTCTGTAAAGTTTTGTAGAATTTGGCAATAAATTAATTGATGCTTGAGATTTTATTAGTTGCCAGATTATTTATTACTTCTTCAATTACACTGACTGACATTAGCTTATTTGAGAATTTACCTCTTGGTTCAGGTTTGGTAGTCCATATGTACCTGGAAGTTTGTT
>PVJX010016736.1:0-39752 GCA_004027295.1 Dolichotis patagonum | reverse complement strand
GGGGGGTACCTCAGTGCAGATTTGCTATCCCCATGGCCCTCACTGAGAGGTCCCAGATGATTCTAGATCACTGGAGGTGGGGGACTCCCAAACTCCACAGGCCTTAGGGAGCATTCTTGGAGGACTGCAAGTTGCTGTGCTCAGCATCCAAGTCCCCATAAAACTCACCTACAGTTCCTTGGCATGGGCAGTGAAATATCTTTTATTAAAATACTTTTAAAATTATTTTCCAGTAAATAAATTTTCTAGTTAAAATAATTCAAAATATGTTTCACTTAAATTATTCATTTTAAATCTGATTTCAATCCATATTCATTTATTTATTTGTTTGTTTATTGCATACATATCCTAAATACATGTTTCTCACAAAGAAGGTGAAATATGATTGTTTTCTTTCCTATTAGGATTTGTATATAGATGTCAGGGAGCTGAAATAGATCCCCTGAGAAAGGGAGCATTTATACTAATGTTACTTAATGCAAAATTAGCAATACTTTCCTCACATTCTTTTAACAAGTTGTGCCAGTGTCCATTTGTGGTTTTTTTCCAGCTACCAAATTATTGTGAGTGCAGATAAGCACTTTCTTTACTAACTGAGAAAACTGATACTTATAGATAGTAAGTGTCAGGCCTGAGATCACACAATATATCAGTGAATAAAGTTGATTTCCTTAGGATTCCAAGTTATATAATTATGTCAGAGAACTTTTTTTCGACTCAGCTAAAATCTCAAATACAGCTTTAAATAGAAAAATTTGATGCATTGCCTTGTTGGCCATATTTTATTTCAAGGCTGAAATGTTAATGGTACCATAACAAAATTAGAATGCTTGTCTTCCTTGTAATTGAACTGTGTTCAGTATGCTTGGTTCTGTACTGATAACAATGCCAAGAAAGTTGGAATATGAGTACCTTCTGCCAATTGGCAGCAGGCTTGATATTAAAATGTGCTTCAGTATTCTGTGATATACACCATATCACCAGTGCCATGCTTGCTTTCTCCATTTTTTTCAGCTGATAGATATGTTCTGGAAATCATCAGTTCTCAAAAGGAGCATACAAATCTGAAAAGAAGCTTCAAGTGTAGTGATGGGAATTTATTGTATCTGAAATGGCAACCACAAAGAAAATTATTTTGACAGATTTAGAGCCTATTTATTTCTTAAGGAATATGTCTTTCTTAACAGCCTTAGAGAGACTTAAAAAGGCATTAAGATCAAAGAGGCATCACTGATATTTGATAGGGTTTTATCATACAGAGTAGTAATGGTGAACTTTTTCCAATTACTCAAAAAGAAATGAGATATTCCAATGTCAAATGAAAATCTAGGAAGAGAAGCTAGGACAGGTATCAAAACTCAATATTTCTTCTGTGTAAATCTGAGCTATAGGAGGAGAAATTAAAGGTAGGAATAGCAGTTAGACATATTTGGGCCTCAGGCCATATCTTATTGTTATACTGTTGTATCCCAAAGGTACTCCAAGAGTTTAGATTTCTAGATGATTCTCTGTCATGAATATGTAACAGCATGATAACAAAGAACCTGATCTTTAGATTCAGCTCAGTCACTTCAGAGTTCTATGAGGTCAAGATTTTTTTCCTCTCTGTTTCTCCCACATAAAAAATGCTTGTTGCTCACTCACTTGCCGCTCTTTCCCCCCATCACAGTTGGCAGAGCCTTGCTCCAACAGTATAGTTTTGTAGTATACTGATTTCCTTTCCCATATTGCCTCTCATTTACTATACCAGAAGTCCCTATCTTCCTTGATGTTGAGTGCCAACACTTCAACTGTCTGATAAACAACCACAGAATCATTGCCATTGTTACTCACTAGCTCACCTCCCTCTTGGCTGTGCCATGTCCACTGATGGTCTCCACCTGGCATTTGGAGGTCACAAGACACTAGAATTGTCAGCATGCTTACATAGTACAAGGTGAATTCCCCAGGATGCCAAAGTCATGACTCTTTCATGTAGAAATGGGAACTACATGTTTTTCCCTATTCTATCTCCTGTTTAGACCCTTGGATATCAAGATAGTTTTACTGAAGGCCTCATATCTTAAAGGGATTTTAGTTTTTAGAGTTTTTTTGGTATAATTTGCCAAAATATGTATAGGAATAAAATTAATATTATCACACTTTTTTAAGAATTAAAATCCTTGGGCTCTGGGCTTAAGAACAATTAAATCCCTTGGAGCATAACAGAGGGTTCCATAAAGACACTTCTTACTTTTCTACTGTAAATTTTTGCTTTAGCACAGTAGTAGCAAGATGTGCATTTCCTAACCTTTCACTGATGGATACAGGAAGGAATCTTTGTATTTACCCACTTGCTATGACAAGATTCAAGGTGTGTACATGGGCAAAAGTGTCAAACCAGGACTTATGCCCACATGATGCTCTGTGGAACAGTTTTTGTGTATGCTTACCTGAACATCACAGAGGGTATAACACACCCGCATGACTCTAAAACTGATTCTAAAAGGTTTTCTTTTGATGTTCCTGGTAGAAGGATCACAGTTCAGTATAATGGCACATGAAAAACCAGATTTTCAAGTTTTGGAGGAGGTCAAAAGTGACTCATCAGGTTACTCACGCACGGATGATGAAGATGATCCATTATGGTAAAATATAGTTTTCATAACAATGAATTGTGTGGGTGGATGATGGTAATGATGAAGACTTTGATGTTGGCCACGTGAACCAAAGTTCTTGTGACAGTGAAGTGGAACAACAATAAAATAATACAGACACAGAGAATGTAGACCTCTTTGATTTGGATAATGAAGAAAACAGCAATGTGAGTACATATTTGACTAGCTGAAATGCTGCAAAATGGTAAAAAATGTATTACTATGACACCTCACTAATTAAACTGAAAACATTCATAGTTCTACTGTTCTTAGCAGGGCTTCTTCATGGTGATAGCAATGTAAAAGACTTATGGAAGAGCAATAGGTCAAAATGTGGTATTAAAATTTATGTTCTTGTAGATGTAAAGACTTACTATGCTTTCAATTTAGAAACTTGTCCTGAAACTTGGTCATCAAGTTCTTATTTGTATAGTAATAAATCAAATGATGTTGTGAACAAATTTGTTGCTGCCATATCCCAAATTAATTGGAATGTGACATTGAACAATTGGTTTACCAGTTTTCAATTGATGGTATGTTGTGAGCAGAGCACAAATTAACCAGTGTAGGAACTGTATGCAGGAATTAAGCACAAATGTCCAATGAAAGTTTGCAATTTCAAAACAAAGAATTATGTGGTACAAACTTTGGATTTCAGAAAGATATAATATTGACCCCATACATGGCAAAGAAAAACAAAGTGGTACTGCTGATGTCAACATGCACCATGATGTAAATACTGCAAGGGAAACCTCCACAAAATGGAAGCCTGAGATGGAAACTTTCTCAACAAAACCAGAGCAGATGTTGTGGAGTTATGCAACATGTATGATGTCACTCAAAACACGAAGCATTGGTGAATGGTTACTCAAGCCTAAACATGTGTGGCATAGTTTGGGTGTGAGAATTGAAGGAAAGATTATTTTTGTTGCAGAGTTCTATTGGTATATTTATTATTGCTCACACAGTTTTTTAATTCTAATATTAACTCTTAGGTTTTGTAAAGAAGTACACAGCTGATGTGAAAATGTTGATGTCGATTCTAAGTCTCATTACACATTTGATCTTTTATTTCAATTATGTTGACATCTTATTTCCTTGCTAAGTGAAACTTGTAGAACATAGTAGGATGCTCTTGACAAAACAGGAAGAGAACTGACAGGAATGGTTCCCAACATAGGAAAGGAAAAATTAGCATATGAATTGTCAGTAAGTGAGACCTGTGCGTGGAACATGCAGTTGTCATGTCTGTCGAGACTACCTTGTATGTTACATTTGAAGCAAAGATTATTTCTATGGTAGGCATTTGTTTATGTTTACAATGAAGCACACAGGTTTTTATTTCTCATATTATCTCCTAGATTTTGTAATCAAGTATGGTACACAGCTGATGTGAAAATACTGATGCCCATTCAAGCACTCACTACACATTTGATTTTTTTTAAAGAGGAAAAAACCAAAACAAAACAGAAAAAAGGGTAGCAACAATACATAATTCAAAGGAAAAAAAGAAAAGAACAAAAAAAACCAAGAAATCACTATTTGATAAATTACATACTATCATCTTGCAAATAGCTGTTCAAGTTACAAAATGAAAACATACAAAATAGATATTCAAGCAGTGAGACTGTTAACAGTTCTGTTCTGCGATCTAACAAAAACAGTAATATGGTCACTCATCTTACACACTTAAACATACATGCAGTTATATACTTTAGAGCACTTTCTTTTCCTCTGTTTTCTACATTAGCAATTATACATTTTGGGTTTTATTACTCCTACATTTCTTATTAACATTTACACTAAAGACACAATGTGATATTTATAAATATGATTCTTATTTATTTCATTAATAAGGATAGCATCAAGTTGCCTCCATTTACCTATGAAGATCTCAAGATCTTCCTTCTTCATAGCTGAGTAATATTCCATTGCATAAAAATACCACATAATTTTCATCCACTTTGAGGTTGATGGGTATTTTGGTTGTGTTCAAGATTTAGCTATTACAAATTGTGCTGCTATGAACATGGGTGCCCATATATCACTGTGATATGATCTTTTCAGTTTTTCTGGGAAAATACCCAGGAGGGGAATAGCTGGGTTGAATGGAACTTCCAATCCTAGTCTTCTGAGAAATCTCCATACTGATTTCCATAGTGATTGCACCAGTCTACACTCCCACCAACAATGGAGCAGTGGTCCTTTTTCGCTGCAGCTTTGCCAACATTTGTTATCAGCTGATTTCTTGATGGCAGCTATTCTTTCTGGAGTGAGATGAAATCTCAATGCTGTTTTAATTTGCATTTCTCAAATGACCAGTGATGGTGAACATTTCTTCATGTATTTATTTGCCATTTGTATACCTTCATCTGAGAACTGTGTGTTCATCTCAGATGCCCATTTTTGGAGAGGGTCTTTGAACTTGGGGGGCTTATATTTTTTCACTTCTTTATATGTTATGGATATAAGTCCTTTTTCTGGGGAGTTGCTGGATAAAATTATCTCCTATTCTGTGGGTTTTCTTTTCACTCTGTTGGTGATTTCTTTTGAAGTGCAGAAATTTTTCAATAATATGAGATCCCAGTTGTTGATTCTCTGAAGTGTTTCCTGTGCAGTTTGCATTTTGTTCATGCATTCTCTTCCTAGTCCTATATCTCCAAGACTTCTACCTACCTTATCTTGCAGTAGATTTAGGGTTTCTGTTTTAATGTTTAGATCTTTGATCCATTTAGCCTTTAGTTTTGTGCATGGTGATAGGTATGGATCTAGTTTCAGTCTTCTGCATGTGGAGAGCCAATTTTTCCAACACCATTTATTAAAGAGGCTATCCTTCTTCCAGTGAACATGTTTAGCCCCTTTGTGAAATATCAGGTGGCTGAGTGTCTTTGTACTTATACTTGCGTCTTCTAATATGTTCCATGGATCCTCAGGTCTATTTCTTTGCCAGTACCATGCTGATTTTAGCACTGTGGCTTTGTAGTACAGTTTCAACCCAGGAATTGAGATGCCTCCTGCCTTGTCTTTATTGCCCAGAATTTCCTTTGCTATTCTAGGTTTCTTCTGTTTCCAAATGAATTTTAGGAGTGTTTTCTCTAGATCTGTGAGGTATGGAAATCATATTTTGATTGGGATTGTTTTAAATATGTATAACAGTTTTGGGAGTATGGCCACTTTCACAATGTTGGTTCTTCCTAGCCAAGAGCAAGGAATGTCCTTCCATTTTCTAATATCCTCTACAATCTCATTTTTAGCATAGTATAATTTTTAGCATATAGGTTTTTTACATTCTTAGGATGATTCTTAAGTATTTCATTTTTTTAGATGCTATTGTGAAAGGAGATGTTTCCATTATTTCTCTCTTGGTGAGCTCCTTGTTTGTGTACAGGAATGCTATTGATTTTTGAGCATTTACTTTGTAGCCAGCTACACTGCTGATTTTGTTTATCACCTCTAGTAGTCTTTTAATGGAGTTTTTGGGTCTTCTATATAGAGTATCATATCATCTGCAAACAGTGATAATTTAACTTCTTCCTTTCCTATCTTTATTCCTTGTATTTCTCTCTCTTGTCTGCTAGTGTTTCTAGAACTATGTCCCAGTACTATGTTGAGTTTCTGAAGGGTTTTTATCATGAACATGTGTTGGACAAATAGTGATAATTTAACTTCTTCCTTTCTTATCTTTATTCCTTGTATTTGTCTCTCTTGTTTGATTGCCCTGGCTAGTGTTTCCAGAACTATATTGAAAAGGTGTGGTGATAGTAAACATCCTTGTCTTATTCCTGACTTTAAATTGGAAGCTTTTAGTTTTTGTCCATTTAGTATAATGTTGGATGTTGGTTTGTCATAGATGGCCTTTATAAGGTTGAGGTAGACACCATGTAATCCCGGGTTTCTGAAGGGTTCAAGAACATGTGTTGGACTTTATCAAAAGCTTTTTCTGCATGTATTGAGATGAGTATGTGGTTTTTGTTTTGGGCTCTGTTGTTGTGGTGTATCACATTTATTGATTTGCGTATGTTAAGCCATCCATGCATTCCTAGAATGAACCCCACTTGGTCATGATGTATAATCTTGATGATTTGCTGCATTCTATATGCCAGTATTTTATTGAGAATCTTTGCATCAATTTTCATTAGTGAGATTGGCCTATACTTCACCTTTTTGGTTGGGCCTTTCTCTGGTTTTGGTATGAGAGTAATACTTGCCTCCAGAAATGATTTAGGGAGGATTGCTTCCTTTTCAATTTCATTGAAGAGTTTAAGGAGTATTGGCATCAAATCTCTAAATTTCTTGTAGAATTCAACTGTGAATCCATCAAGACCTGTACTTTTCTTTGTTGGTAAGTTTTTCATTACATTTTCAATTTCAATAGCTGATATTAGGTTATTCAAAATTGCTATATCTTCTTGGTTGAGCTTTGATAGTTCATATGTTTCTAGAAATCTGTCCATTTCCTCTGTGTTTTCCACTCTATGTGAATAGAGATTTTCAAAGTAGGTATTCATGATCTTTAAACTTGCCATGGGATCTGTAGTAATTTCCCTCTTTATGTCCTTATTGCATGAATTTGGGTTTTTTCTTTCTTTTTCTTGATAAGGTTAGCTAGAGGTTTGTCAATTTTATTTACTCTCTCAAAAACCAACTTTTTTATTCATTAATTATTTGTATTTTTTTAGTTTCAATTGCATTTATTTCTGCTCTAATCTTTACAATTTCCTCTTTTCTATGAGTTTTAGGTTTAACTTGCTCTTATTTTTCTAGAACCTTGAGGTGAAGCATTAGGTTGTTTATTTATGTTCGTTCTGTTTTCTTGATATGACAATTTATTGCTATATATTTCCTTCTTAAGACTGCTTCCATTGCATCCCACAGATTACAGTATGTTGCATCTGCATTTTCATTGAATTGTAGGTATTGCTTTATTTCTTCTGTAATTTCATCTGTAGCCCACTGATTATTCAAAAGGTTGCTATTTAATTTCCATGAATTTATGCAGGTTTTGCAATTTCTTTTGTCATTAATTTCTAATTTCAGTGCACTATGGTCAGATATTACACATGGGATAATTTCAATATCTTTACAGTTACTTAAGAATGTTTTATGGAATAATATATGGTCTATTTTGGAGAATGTTGCATGTACAGCTGAGAAGAATGTCTATTCTGATGTGGTTGGGTAGAACACTCTGTAAACATCTATTAAGTCCAATTGCTCACAGGTATGATTCAGTTCTATTATTTCTTTGCTGACTTTTTGTCTAGTTGATCTATCACTTTGTGACAGTGGGGTGTTAAGGTCTCCTATTACAATTGTGTACTTGTGTGTTTGGTTTTTCATGTCCATTAGTTTTTGTCTTACATAGTTGAGTGCTCCATATTTGGTGCATATATATTTATAATTGTTAGTTCTTCCTCTTGGATTTTTCCACTTACGACTATGTAGTGACCTTCTTTGTCTCTTCTAATCACTTTAGGTTTGAAGTTCACATTGTCTGCAAATAGAGTAGTTACCACATTGTCTGCAAATAGAGTAGATTTTTCTGGGTTCCTGTTGCATGGTATACTGTTTTCCATCCTTTGACTTTTAATCTATGAGTTTCCTTTTGGGTCATATGTGTTTCTTGTATACAGCATCTTGTGGGATCATGTTTTTGATCCATTCTGTCAACCTATTTTTTTGATAGTTGAATTGAAGCCATTTACATTTCTGCATATCACTGATATGTACTGGCTCGACATTTCCATGTTATGTTCCAATTGTTTGCTTTATGCTTTTCCCCCTTATTTAATTCCTTGTCCTTCCTTGTGCTTTCTTTCTGTTGTTCTGGGGATTGTGGTCATTTTTGTCTCTGTCTAAAATGTCTTTCAATACTCTTTCCAGGTTTGGTTTGGTGGTTGTGAATTTCTTCAGTTGTTTTTTTCATGGAAGTATCTTGTTTCTCCATTATATTTGAATGAAAGTTTTGCTGGGTACATCATTCTGGGTTGAAAGTTATTTCGTTCAGGGCTTGAAATATCTCACTCCAAGCATGTCTTGAATTGAGAGTTTGTGCTTAAAAGTCTGCTGTGATTCTAATGGGCTTTTCTTGATAGGTGACTTGTGTTTTTTCTCTAACAGCTTTTAGTATTCTGTTTTTATGTTGTATGTCTGAGATATTAATTATTATGTGCCTTGGTCTAGATTTATGTTGGTTGTGACTGTTTGGTGTTCTAAATGCCTCACTTATCTGCATATCAGATTTTTTCCCCATGTTTGGGAAATCCTCTCCTATTATTTCTGTGAATATTTTAGTTATGTCATTTGTATTGACTCCAGCATCTTCACTAATGCCTATTAATCTTATACTGTTGCTCTTGGTATCATGTTGAAGCTTCTGGATTGTCATTTCATGCTGCTTTGTTATTTTTAAAAGTTCTTTCCTTTCATGATCACTAATTGTGATCCTGTCCTCAAGGTCCAAAATCCTATCCTCAGCTTCATTTAAACGGTTTTGCATGCTTTGAATAGAAGTTTTTGTTTCTTGACTGTCTCTTTCGGTTTGCTTCATTAATTCTGCTTGTTTTCTATATTGTCTATTCAAGGTTTCAATCAGTTTCCCATGCTCCTGTACTTTTTTCTCTATTTCTTCTTTAGCTGTGCTCAGCAACTCCTTTACTAAGGTTACTACTTCTTCTATCTTTTTTTTTTTTTTTTTTTTTTTTTTTTTTTTTTTTTTTTTTTTTTTTTTTTTTTTTTTTTGGTACCGGGGATCTAACTCATGACTGCGCACTTGCAAGGCAGGCACTTACGCCACTGAGCTAAATCCTCAGCCCTGCTACTTCTATCTTTCCATGGGAGAGTACTTCTAATTTTATTTCCTCTATGGCCTCATGGACTTGTTTTTTTTACTTAATTCACTATCTTTTCATAGATTTCCAGTGTGTTACTTTTGGAGTCTTCTCTATCAATGTCTCCTGTACTTGCTCCTGGTGGACTGGATGTTTGAGATTGCATTTTGCTTTTCCGTTTTGCCATTTTCCCCTTTCAAGTTAGTGCTTGGTCATTCAGACCCGCTAGTGTCAACTGTTGGTAGTGTATGTCTTGGTGTCCTACTATAAGGTTGATGTTTGTCCAATTGCTGGGTCCCACAATCAATAGGTGAGCCAGTCACCTAACTTCCTGCTGCAGGGTCTGTTGGGTGAGTCCTATATTCTCCTGGGCTGACAAGCCTAGTAATATTGATGTAGGTCAACTTTTAATTCCTGCTAGTACTTTATCTTCAGGTTATTCCAAGTCATTGTATCTCGCTGTATTTAGTGTTTTTGTTGCGTGAGGCTCTACTGTGTCCCTCTTGTGTGCCTGTGTGTCTCATCAGCCCTTTTGATTTTCTTTAAGTTGAGAGAGTCCTGGCACACTCCTCACTCTGCCTGATGTTTTCTGTGTGTAGGAAGGGGTCACACTCACTCGTGTCAGTCTTACCAAGGTCTTACAGTTAGTTGGAGGGAGCTTTACTACTGGCCCTATTTACCCACTGTACACCTCTATTTTAGGGGCATACTCACCACACTGACTGGAGCCAGCTGAAATCATATGTTTCAGTGAGACAGTCATTTAATCTCCCTTCAAGCTAGCACTGATAATCCTCTGTAGTCCAAGGTTCCTCTGGAAGCAGAGTTCCAAGTTTGCGCTGTGTGCTGTAATTCTGCAGGGACGCATGTGGTCAGGGCCCAGGGGTGGATTCTGGGCCTTGCTAGCTGCCTGGAGTTCACTGAGTGTAGTCTGGTTAGGCCTGCTGGTTAGGCATCCTGGGATGGCCCCAGATGCAGGGCGTGATCTTACTGCCTGGGAGCGGAGTTCCAAATTTGCCCTGTATGCACTGGGATTCCACTGGAGCACGTGCAGTCAGGCACATTTGATATTTTATTTTATTGACATCTTATTTTCTTATTACTTGGATAATAATTCAAATAAAGATTATTCTTTGTGGCGTGCTGTTGGTATCTCCTTTGAAGTTCATATCAGAATTTATTTCTGATGGTATGTGTTAGGTTTTGTAAGCAAATACATAGTTGATATGAAAATGATGATGTCAATTCTAAGCACTCAGTGAGCATTTGATATTTTATTATACTAACATCTTATTTTCTTATTATTTTGGTGTGATAACTGAAGTATAGATTTTTTGTAGAGTGCTATTGGCATTTTCATTGTAGTTAATATAAAATTTTTTCTGCTGTTCTTTTTTAAACTTTGTACACCAAAAACCAAAGTTAAAAATTTCACTGCTTTTCATAAATGCTTAATAAATATTACAAATGCAGTAGTTTTTAAAAATATTTTCCCTGTTGAACACTAATTGTTTGACATAATAAAAGGCAAAAGTTCTTATTAATATTTCATCAGTAGAAACAATCTAAAGAATAAATGCAGGTTTGACACACCAGTGGTCTTGTCATAAAGGTTATGACAAAAAAAATTAGGCTTTGATTAAAAGAGACAATTGTTATTGGAGTCATCTCTTTTTTTCTTTTTTTATTTTTATTTTAAAGAGAATAAAACAAAAGAGGACAGAGCAAAGCAAATAAGAACAGAACAACATAAGCAACACAGCACTTCACAAGACAACCAGATATTAACAGTAGTTACCATGTCTCTTTGTAATAGGTGTACATGTCTTCAAATACAATAATACCAAACATAACGAAATAGTATAAAACCATTCAAGAGAATGAAAGAATTACAGGGTATTCTGAACCAAATAACAGAAAATGATCAATGGCTACTATCTCATTTTCCATAAAAAATTTGTTTATAGTATCACACATATGAAAGTCCCAAAAAGACACATGATAGAACTGATGGTAATAGAAGAATAAAAGCATGGGAGGACTTCAAAGCAAGATGATTTTAAATCTTCAATGGCTGCCATAATGTTTTGTTTTCTTCAAAATAGCTGCTCACACATCACATCACACATAATAAAATCAAACAAAACAGAATAAAACCATTCCAACTAATGAAAGAAAACAGTAATAGGCTTCAAAGCAATGTAATGAGGAATCTTGATTACCATAAAATCTTATGTATTCTTACCATTTCTTACACTAGGGAGACTATACTGTATTTATACACGTGAGTTTGCTTTATTTCACTTATGAGTATGGTCTCAAGTTGCATTCATTTATTTATAAATTGGAGTCCTCTCTTAACATTTACAGACTAATGTGTGGTAACAGGTCCAAATTTATCTGTTTCTTTTCTTTTTTTTTCTTTCTCTCCTAATTTCACAGAAACAAATATAATTTAGACCTCCCATCCAACCAAATTTGAAGATATTTTCTGAATCACATAAAACTCAACCTTGCAAAAAGCTTAGGTTTAATTTGAGACTATCCCTTCCTACCACCTACTTTCACTAACTACCTAGACGTGCCAATGGGAAGAAGAATTGTCATATCTTTTATTCACACCTCTTGCCTTTAGGTAGCACACATTTTATCAAGTCACACTAAACAGAACATCCTTTTTATTGCAACATTCAGATCACATTTTTATTTTTTTAAATAATTCTCTACAAGTGATAATAAACTCTAAAGACATGTTTAATCTAATGATTTGAAAACCTCAGTATCCTGAAATGATCCCAAGAGTTTGCCTAAATCCTTTATGCTGAAGCAATAGTCTTCTCATTTGATCCATCATGAAAAGACAGCTGATCTATACTTCCTCTCTAACGTAATATCTTACCCTAAAAAAATGACACAGTATCTATCAGATCTGTTTTTCTTCAGGGTCAAAAATTCTAGAGACTTCTCATCATTCTAATTTCCCAAGAGATCTATTTAGCTAATTCTTGAAAGGTCTTCATGTGTCTCCATGATTCCTGATAAAAGAACATAAAGGGACTCAAGTTTCTATTATTTTCTTTTATTAACTTTATTCTCTGATGCTTTTGCAATTGTCATTGGCACCCCCACCTCATACCTTCTCTAGTATTTGTTTGGAATATAAATGCTTACTGAATTTGATGTTGATTTTTCAGATGAGGAGTCAGTCAGAGCCTATAAAAGCAAACATTGTCTTCATAAGAAGTGACTAATTTGTACCTTTCTTCCATCCAGACAATATTTTAACCTTCAATAGAAAACTTGGTGAGCATAAAAATGAAGTACTATTGTTTAAAAATGTAAATAATATAAGTAAATGAGTAACAATTAGCACTGAGTTCATATAATTTTTAAACCCTAGGGAGAAAATGATTTAGAACACTTGCAAATTCATCACCAAAGAAAATTCTTTTTAGAATATGTGATGTGATCAAAACATAAGGTTAATACTGATGTTAGAAACAACTTATTACAATAAGAGACATTGCTATTAGTCCTCCTCAAAATACACACTTCACCTCAGACCCTTATCCCATAATTGATACCACTTTTATTAAGCAGTGTTGGACGTTTTCTCTCATGTCTATCTTTAGCTGCACAGTCATGACTGCTTCAATGTCCTAAACTGATTCAAACTGTTTAACTTCCATGGTCTTTTTGCTTTTGTGAAAAAGCCAAAATCTGGAAAGCACCCAGTTCAGTGAACAAATAGCTAAGGACACCTTGTAAAGTTTTGACCATCCTGTCTCTCTGTTGGGTATCAATCAGCACCAGCATTCACTATATTTTTAATTACAGATTATAAAGATGCTCACCAAAGAGAACTTCCAGAACTTCTTCCAAAAGTGGCACGAACACGATAAGGTTGTTAGAAGCAAGGAGGAATATTTTGAAGGATATTAATGGCAATGTTTTTTACTATGACTAAAAAAAATTTGATCAGTTACCATATACTTTGATCACTCTTGTAGTTGATTTAATAATATTTATAGCATATTTTATGGCTGTTTAGGTGGCTTTATATTATTGCCACACAGAATTTGATTATGACAGTTAAGTGTCATGCTCTACAGGGTGGCACATAGAGATAAATGAATACGAGTAGGCAAGAAAAGAAAGAGTAACATTGGAAGAGCCAAGAAAGTCCTATGTGTTGAGCTTGGTTGGGTGTGAGTCCAACAGCCATGTAAGGTCCAGATATATGAAGACTTAATCAAGAGGATAAATCTTGACTAACATTTCTGAATTTCTTTGCAGTAGAAAATTCAGTAGAAAAACACATCCTTGCTTAATTTTCTTTTCTTTTTTTCTGTGAACTTTGGTTTACAAAAATAAAGAAAGTAAGAAGAAGTTAAATTCAAAACAATAGTTGACCTTTAAGAATGGGCAGAGGCCTCAAATATGGACATTGTATGACCTGTCTCTGTAGTAAAACTACTTTGCATAAAGCTAAATCACAGATTTCTGACAAATACAAGATATTTTAAATTCACAATGGGCAACTCCTGTTTCAGTGGTTGAACTAGACTATTTTTAATAAAGCAACCATACAATTTTAAAATTCATATCCGTTCAACTCTTTTAACAAGAAGAGATAATGATGTACAGTATTAAAACTTGGGAATAGTTAATGAAGTATAGTATAAAATACACTTGCAGAAATATATAATAAAGATAGTGTTAAACATATTTTTATGCAAATTAAAAAATAGAAATTTATCTGCCATTATTAGATGCTAACCTATTGTCATATGTTTAGGTCATAGGTCTAGATGCTAATATATTTTTGTGTTTATATTTTCAACAATCCATGACTCTTTTAAATGTTTTAAACCAACTCATTTCATCACTTGGTGTTAGTTGGTTTCTATAAAGAAGAGAAAGACTGGTATCATGGTGCTTACAATTAGCAAACACAGACTGCATTGTGGTACAGTTCACTATACTTTTTATCAGCTAAGGTAATCTGTTTCTTAAGAAAATTAAATCTAACTCCAGATGAACCAGCTAGTCAGGCAAAAGCAAAATAAGAACCAGACCCATGAAAGCCTTAGTTTTACCATTAGGTAAAAATTTTATTTTTCAACAAAAGACTTGCTTTTGCTATTACAAAGAATATTTCCTGGTATTTCATTTTTTTGTTCCGACCAAGAATGCTGTGCCCAATCACATTTGCCCCCTCTCCACTGGCTTATCAGATGAGAACACCTAATTCACAAGCCAGTCAAATATGGAAAAGCCAAGAAAAGGCATGACCAAGTGAACATTTTCTATTTGACATTATTTTAACCACTAAGAAATAGCTTCAGCTTAATGAAACAATGGGAATAATTCATGATCACAGAGACTACCTAAGGGCGGGTTGATCTTTTCTACATAAGAGAAACAGAGAGCAACAGTTTTCTTTGTTTTAAGTGTATTCATCACCCATCTGTAAGACTTTTATCTGGACTAGAGAGAAAAATACTAAGCAAAACTACCCAAGTTATTGAGTAATAACAATCTAATCAAAAATCTTATCCAGAACCCTACAGGCCTATCTATTCTTGAAGCATAGCAGTCTCTGGGGGGAATAAGCAATACTTGAAGGTTAAGTAAAATTTCCCTAACAATGTCATGCACAAAATGAAAAATCACTACTCAGATGTGCTTTTACAGACAAACATTCTCGCAGCTTTTCATTATGCTAATGACCCAAATCTTTGTCTCCCATAGCTGTAGAACAATCATTGCTATATTTTATTCTATGGGCTGTCATCTTCAGTTATTTAAGATAAAGAAGAGAAACTAATTCAGCTAAATAATCAGTCACTTACATGATGTTGATGAAGTGCCTCTTGTGTGCCAGCTACTATATTAGAACTCAGGAATAAGAGGAACAAAATCAAATTCTAATGCCTTAGTGGCTGAAAATAGAGCAGAATATCCTATAGATGGGCAACAGACCGTGCAACCCTATACAAAGTGTCACAGGGCTATTAAGCATAGCATAAGCATGAGGAAAAGATCTTTTCTTGCAGTTTGAACAAATGCATTTCATCAAAAAATCCTTCACTCAGTTAGATGTTTTTTTCCCGGCAAGTAGAGGTTTGAGGCATATTATACAGAAAACAAACAGTTTTGCACATGGAAAAATGATTGTAATAACCTGGGACATTTGAGTGACTGTCAGCAGTTTGTGTGGACTAGACTGGAGAACGGAAGAAAAGATGAGAAAGGCAAGGGTAAAAAGTGAATTGGATCTCCATTAAGGAGGACCTTTACCAGCAAATCATGGATGACCAAGAGAACTTCTATCTGGGCACTAAAATTAGAGAATACGGCAATCAGAGAATACAACAGGGAAACCTCTGGGTCCACAAGAAAGTGATAAGATATGACTTGTGGAGTGAGGCTATAAAGATAGAGATTTGAGTCACTGTGGATATAGCAACTAGATCAGAAGAAGAAGTGGTGTTCATGACTCATTTAAACCTTTGATGACTGTTAACCCTTGTCAGGCAACTCTTTCTGGTTTAATTGTTCTTGCTTTCAATTCCCAAATTGGATCTTGTTTTTTGATTCAAAGAGATTTCTTTCATTTATGAGTCTGGGTGTGTTGAGAAAGAATTACATGAACCACTGGAGAAATAAGACATCCAAGACTGGGGGTCCTCTCTTTAAAGGACTACTGAGTGAATTCCTTATTAGCAAAGGCTAAAATTGAGGTGTGATGGAATGAGGTTGGGTTGGGTAGACCAGATGTTTACTGGTTTGCTTTTAGAAAATAAATCCCTAGAGAAGGATTTAGAAAAAGCCACCAGGGATTACTAGCCTGTGACAATGGTTGGTTGCCTAGATAACCATCTTTCAGTTGCATAGATGTTTGCAATGATAGGAAATGTGGAAACATAAAGGGTATGAGCCTAACAAAGTCCACATTAGCTAAGCTGGGAACAATGCAAATTTTTAAAACTCTATTGTGGTTCTCCAGCCTTCCTAAAGAAGCCAGGAAAACTGGTCATTTGGTTTGCTTCTAAACCTTTCCATTTAATAACAGAATTCTTACATTCTTGTTAAACTCTTCCATGAGGGAATCCAATCAAACTCCCTTCTCAAGAATGGAGTGTTCACAACCCTGATACTAATAATTTGTCACACCTTTTGCTCTTCTGATAATGACAGAATGTTTTAAATGTTTTAAAAAAACATTCTGTCATTATCAGACATTGTCAGACTGTTGACAAAGCATCATCTCTAAAATTTGTGACATAAATTTTATCAGCTTTTACAAGTTCCACCTGTCAGCAGGTGAAAGAAAAAAAAGACGAACGTTCTGAATGCTATGACACCACAAAGAGGTAAGATTTACAAACCTGCTACTCAGTATGATCTCTGGCGAGCAGAGTCCACCATCACCTGCAAGCTTAGAAAGGCAAATTCACAGGAAAGGCAAATTCACATATATATGATAAAGTCACAGGAACTGCTAGTATTAGAAGCATTACTGTGCTTGTTACCCACATTCACCATTAAAGAAAGCACTACATATGGATTTGAGGTTACCAAAGATTAGATGGAATTTGCTTCCCAACTGAGTTAACCAGCTGCTGAATTCTTTTCAGGAGCTTCCAGTGGAGAACAATGTATTTTAACTTGCTTTTTCTCAGAGGTGAGTGAAGGCAACAAGTGCTGGCTCCTCTCAACCCTTCCTCAAGTATAGGTGGAGGAGATGAGAAAGAGCATAGAGTCCTTTCACACCTATGAGCCATTAGAGTCCAAGGTCAGGTCCCTCCTGGTGACTCGAGTTCTAAGCCATAGAGAGGATACAGCTGAATCACAGTTTACAAAAACTTCAGTGTTCACCAGATCTGTTCTCTCACTCATGGCTTATGCCTTAGACACATTTACTGAGGTTTGCTTATTGCTTTCTTTCTTTCTTTCTTTCACTTTTATTTATTTAGAACTTTAAACACTCATTTTGATTTTGATTTTGTATTCTGACTCCACTGTGTTGCTTGAAAGACAACAGGTCAAACTAAAATAGATTATTAATGCATTAAAACTGACATCTAAAAACAGCACATAAAGCTATCATGAAAAAGATAAAACAACTTAACAATAGCCAGACATTTAACCTTTTCAAGTGATTAATTTCAAAGAAAAAAAGACAAAATAAAAATAAAGGCTGACTGGTAGCAAACACGCAACAAACTTTTGATGAATAAATCAAGATGCTGGAAAGAAAAATATTCAAAATGGCATTTTTAATAACTACACTCCCTTTAGGAATAGCTATACTTTATTGACTTGTAATATTGCTCTTATAGGAAATAATTCATTAAAATAATTGAATTGAGCACTCTGTTGAGTTTAAGTTGTAAGATTTGATAATTTTAGTACAAATGGGAGTTATGAATGATCTAACGTTATGTTCAGAAAGTGGCTTTGGCACTGTCAAATATGAGATGATGAAGCACCAAAGCATTCACATAAATATGTAAGGACTTCTGGGAAATGTGTACACTTATTTCAAGATTAAAATAAATAAATCTTAATAATGACAATTAAATATCTCAGAACAACATTATTATCAAGCTCCATTAGAAATAGCTTTTACTGTCTGTGAATCAATGAACTCTTTCCACAGTATAAATCTTTAATCACATATAACTGAGAATTACTGAAATTCATGATAGATGTTGGAAATAGAACAAAAAATCAAGCTACTGCTACCATGTCTTCACAATATATATTCATATGAAATTTAAGAATTTTAGGACTATGTTATTTTTATTTAATTGTAGCTATTACAAAAGTAGGCTAGTTTTTATGGTTTTCATACTGGTCAATCTTGAAGGATTCAGGCAGAAATCCCACTATTCTTTTTTGAAATGAATGAGAGCCTTATTGTCAAGGAGTTTGAGTTATGTACAGTTAGCTTATTCAATGTTTATACATATAGATTATTTAATATAGTACATGTACTACATCTTTATACATATAGTATAAATACTTAAATTATTTATAAACAATGAAAATATTTAAGCAGAAATACATAATAAATATATCTAAAATATAAAAGCATCAAAATGTATATGAAACAGTAAAACAAAGCATGAGCAAGAACAAAATAATTTGAAAAATAAAAGAAACTGTCTTAGTAATAATAAGTTCATTTAAATGTTTAGGATAAATAGATGAATTAAATAAGATACTAGTTCTAACTGAATAATATAATTGAAAAGCAATTGTTTTACTAACAGATTTGTGGCATATAAATGTTGGTACCTGGGATGCATAAGGAAACCTCTTTAATAAAAAACAGAACAGAAAAAAAGACAACTGATATAAATATATATATATAATCACATAATTACTAATACATAAAAAATTATCAATACCTCACTAGAAATTACTATTATATAAAAACTTTAAATATGATGTGTCTAACTCAGTACACTAGCAAAAATCAAAATAGCTGATAGGATCATATATTTAAAAGGTTGTGGGGAAATTAACACTCTTCTTCAGAAATATAAAATGTACCACCTACTTTAAAAGCAAAGTGTGTTTTTTAACCATTTTAAAAACACAACTACTTATTGTACCAGAAATTTATGTTTCAAAAAGTAGAGTTTAAAGGCTAAGAACATACATTTCAGAGGCATGGCTTTGAAGCTTGCGTGTGTTGCCTACAAGATCTGTTTTGCTAGGTAAATAATTTAGTCTCTTTCAGACTCAGTTTTAGCCTCTCTTCAGTAAAGTGGGCAACGAAATAAAATCTTCATGGGCCCATAGTAATAAAAGACTTCATGGAGTATTTAATATATTACATGAAATATAACAAGCTCAGTGTTAATAGTAATGCTAAACAGTATCAATAATATCAGACAGGATGTAGCTATTAGCATAGATATACAACCTCTTAGTCTTACAAAATCCACATGGCAGAAATGTAAAAGAATGGCCACTGTACCAATGTTTCTACTCACGTTAAACTAGAAATAATCTAAATTCTCCTTCCTGCAAGAGTGAATACATAGACTGTGCTGTATGTATATAATGGAACACTTTATATCAGTTGGATGAATGATGTAGGATAGGATCCAATAACACATGGCCCCTCATCTTTTGTAAAAAAATAATAGTAAATAAAACACAAATAATCCTGTTAAATTAACATATATATGGCCAATTTCAGAACAAAATGGCAGGGTTGGTGTTTTGAGTTGTACCTCAATGCCCTCCCACAAAGCCTTATGTGTTCATAGGTGGGGATTTATGGAAGTGCTGGACCTAGTGTGGATGATAACCAAATAGATTTAGCATAGTTCTGGGCATGGTGAGTGGAAGCTCCACCTTGGAGATGGGTGTCACCAATCAACAGGTTCATAGCCTGGATGGAGTATAAAGGGAGGAAGAGGAGGCAGGATGCCTGCTGCTTGCTGCTCACTGCCTTCTCTCTGCCACACCATGGACCATTTCTCCTCTGCAATTCCCTTTTGCCATGCCACTCTGCCTTGGAGCCAGCTGACTGTGGACTGAAATATCTACACACTGTGAGCTGAAATAAATCTTTCTTTTTTTAACTTGTGTGTTGGGTATTTTGTCCCAACAACAAGAAAAACAACTTAGACATTGGATACTTGAAACAGAGTTCAGATAGCCCCCAAAGTTAAAAATACTCTCTAGCCCTTTATCAAAAAAAGTTTACTGACTCAATCTAAATATTCATGTATATATGTTGATGAGTCTTAAAAATATATATTATTGATGAACAAAAATATAAGATGGATGCTGTATAATTCCATTTATATATATATTTATGTATAAAACCATAATATATACATATATTTCATATAACACACATGTACTGAAACACTATCAAGTATGAATAATTGAACAATAATACACACCAACAGATGAACAGTGATGATTATCTCTAGGTAAAAAATGAGAAGAATGAAATAAAAAACAGTTTCAAAAGTGTATACCAACTAGGCTTCTTACCTACAAATATAGTGGCAACTTTATTCATGAAACCTTTTGTTTGCAAAAAAATCGGTTCACAAACAGAATCAACTGGCAATTCTTTGTTTTTGTTTGCAAAATATGCAATGGTAAGCAACATGACTGTGGCCATCTTTCCCACACAAACACAAATGTGGCCATTTTTTTCCAAAATCATGGAACAAACTACATTCCTAATCCAAGGTACTACTGTGAATAGTAAGGAAATAAACATAGCAAATTAACTATTCAAAATATATCTGAGTAAAAGTTAATCTTTATCATTTATATTTGATTAAAATATTTTCTTTTTTTAAAATCTTAAACACACATGCTTCATTTTTCTCTGAAGGCCTATATATTTCGTTGCAATACCAATGAAAATGAAATTTTGGAAAACATCTGTAAAAGTTGAAGTATTAATCATAGTGATTTGTATTGTGCTACAGTAATCTCAAGGTTGACATAAAAATGTTTATTTTATGTGAAGGACTATATAAAATATGCAATGTAGAAAAATCATATCCTTTATGTCAATAAGATATTAAGAAAGGTTTTCTGTGAAGATAGTTGTTTTAAAAGTTTGATGCCATAAATATTTTCTTTCCATGAATATTTTACTTTTTTATATACATAAGACATATCAAGTGCTTTTTATTTTGTTTATTGGCTTTGTTTTGTTTTTACACAGGAATGGTTCCCTTAAATTTAAAAAAAATTTTTAACTGACATATAAAAACATGAAAATTACACATATTGATTACATACAAAGTAATGCTTAGTAAATGTATACATTGTATTATGTTTGAATTGGGCTAAACAAATCTCAGGTATTTATCATTTCTTTGTGGTAAAAACAAAAAACACACTTTCCTCTAGTATTTTGGACTGTAAATAAAGTTATTGTTACCTACACTCACCTTATTGTACAATGGCACACCAAGACATCTTACTCCTGTATAACTGTAGCTTATTCCCTATTAATTGACATTTCTGCATTCTCTCCTCTCTGCTATTCTCCTCAACCTTTAACTCTATTTTCATATTGTATGAGGTCAACTGTTTTAGATTCCTCATGTAAGTGAGAATTTGTGATACTTTTCTTTCTGGGCCTTCTGGTTTCATTTAACATAATTTTCTTAAGTTCCATCCATTTGATTGGAAATGACACGGTTTAATTCTTTGTATGAATAGTGTTCCATTATGTACATTTGTTACATTTTCTTTGTCCATTTATTAGTTGATGAAAACTTGGATCATTTGCATTTCTTGGCTATTGTGAATAGTGTGGCAATGAATACATCAATGCAGATGCCTCTTCAACACACTATTTCATTTCTTTTGGATATATATCCAGGAGTACAATTGCTGGGTCATAAAATAGATCTATTTTAAAATTTGTGAATACCTTCCTATTGTTTTCTCTAATGACTGTACTAATCCATATTTCCACCAACAGAGTGAAAAGTTTCCTTTTTCTCTACATCCTTCCCATCACTCGTTACCTTTTGTCTTTGATAATAGTCATTCTTACTAATATGAGACAATACCTAATTGTGGTTTGAATATGTATTTCTCTGGTGATTAGTAATGTTGAGTATTTTTTTCATATTCATTCATGCTTGACTTTTGTACATCTTTTATTGAGAAATGTCTATTTATTGCCCATTTTACTGGTTTATTATTATTAACTTGCAATTTGGTTTTTGTACTTTTTGTGTTTTGGATATTAACCCCCTGTCACTTGTAATAGTTTGCAGAGATTACCTGCCTTTCTTGGGCTATCTTTTTACTCTGTTGTTTATATCTTTTACTTTATGGAAATTTTTAAATTTGACATACTGCATCTGTCAACTTTAGCTTATTTAGCTCAGTGTTTGTGGAGGTATCAGTCTATAATCAGTTTGCTCCCAGGCAGGGTGGCATGACACAGGGACAACACATCAAGGCAGCAGCCAGCAAAAGCAGCCAGAACAAAAAAGGGGAGGGAGAACAAGTCTCTTATCCTGACTTATACTGCACACAGGCCATCCCTGTATAGAACAGGTGTGGCACTCACACCACCTCTGTGCCCTCCTCTTACAAGGCTCACGGTATTTACAAAGCAAAGACCCTGCTTCCCTGCTGAGTCTCTTAGTTAAACTTCTAAACTTCTCAGGTTGACACAATGTATCAACCATGACATTACACAAATTGAAGTATCAGAGAAGTGAGACATAGGAGTCCCAATCTAGTCTACAAAAATCAGCTCAGATAACCACACATCCATGTCATTCTATTAATTCAAGCATTCGATGTAATGTAAACAATGTAGAATACTGTCAGAGCTCTATCTTATCTCCAGGTATCTGCTTAACCTTAGATATCTGTTTCCAAGCTTTTCTTATTATTCTTCTTAAATCTCTTCCTTCTCATCATCCCTACATTTGAAACTTTTGGATTCTTCTCTTAGATTTGGGTCTGTGGTTTTTTTCCTCAAGGCTTGGTTCAGTATTTTCTCTGCAGTGCTAATGAGACACCAAGAACCAGCACCTTTTTGTTGCTTGCTGATTCTGGCCTCAGTTCCTCAGGGATGGTCACATAAACATAGATAGAACATCATATCTTGTATCACAAAAAAAGTTTAAATTTAGGAGACTGATCACACTAAGTTGTTATTTTTTTCAAAATGCCAACTATTAAGTCATTACAAATAATACATATTCAAATTTTAAAAGTAATAGTTATAAGGTAACTAAAATTGAATTGGATATATGATAATATTTTTCAAAGTAGAGCCCACTGACTCTGGGAGAATCTTAAAATTTCTAGTGAATTTTTATTTTAACATCATGTCGTTATTTTGATGATAAAACATTACTATCTTCAAAACAAATACACAATATTAAAGTAAGAACTATAAAGCAATCATTCAGATCATATAAATTATGGACATATAATTATAATTTGGTATTTGGATTTGTTAAAACACATTTGATTGTATGCTTTTTTGATTTGATTTTGTGATTTCATGTAATTAAGGAGACTGAAGCTTTTATAGTTTAGATCTAAAATGTCCCCCAAATGTCTCATGCATTGAGGTGAGGCTTATAAAACATGATTGGCTCACAAGGGCTCTGTGCTTACCAGTAGGTTAATTCAGTAACTAGCTCAGGACTGCATATGCTGGTAGGAGTTGGGGCCTCAGTGAAAGGACTGAGTCATTCTGAGTATCTGAGTATTTGAGAGAAGGTCTTCGGGTCTCTCTTGCCTTCACCGTCATGGGTGGAGCAGCTTCTGCCCTGCTGCTTCTGCCTTGAAGCCTTGACCATTTGGGACTGAGCCATCTAAAACCATGAGCCAAAGTCAATTTCTGCCCCTTCATGTGCCTGTATTTTGTCCCAGCAAAAGCAAAGTAAATAATTCAGAAGCCGGGAGATATTATCTTAATCACCCTCTGCTAAGAACTAACGAATTAAGGGTAAAATGGGTTTGAGTCAAATAAAAACCAAAGGAAGACAACAAAACTTCACAAACTCAAATGCAAAGACTAAGAGAAAAGTATCTCTACCCTGATTAGACATCAGACTCACTAGGAAGCTTTAAAATTTGACCAGTGTCATAATCCTACATAGACTGTTTAATGCAGAATCTCTGGAGGTGAGTCCCAAACATGGATATATCTATGTATATACATATATATATACATATACATATACATATACACATATACATATATATATAAGTGCAAAATAATCATTTATTGAAATACCATGTGTGCAGAAAAATGGCTTAAAACCGTAACAGAAATGAATCTGGCACATGGTAGGATGTCTCATGTCCTGAGGCTGCCAGCACATACCATTAATTCTCAATAATACTAGAGTGCACTAAGCAGGTGTCAACAAACATGAGCCTCTGGTTCAATTTCTGGTTGAAAGTCTTTTTTTATAGTCCCTTTTGAGCTGTTTTCTAAAAGCATCAGTGGTATGTGGTTCACGAAATGCAAATACATGTTTAATGGTGTGTGCATGGGGGGTCATTAGTTTCTTTTTTAATATATTCCCACACTTCCTAGGTAATTCTAATCTATAGTCAGAATTGAAAGTCATGTTTTCAAGTAATTTAAACAGAGACTTGGCTGGGAGATTTAGGCTATCCATGGTACAAGGTACATTGTAATATGGGAAAACTGAATAAAAACAAAACACAAAAACCACACCACACTTGAGAGGACAGTGTTATATCCATGTGATAAGTGGAGAAATTGGATATCAAAAGAACAGCATCACTTGTTACATTAATGATGCTACTATTAATTTATATTTTGTATATTTGTGGTTTTATTATTAAAATTGTTTTTATGTTATTTAGAAGAAAAAATAAGACAATTTATAAATGTCAGTGGACACTTTTTTCATTAACATTGATGCACATTTGTATCAATGTGAGAAATACTACTAATGGATTTTTATTTGGCTCTCAGCTTCTGTAATCTAAGAAAGTTAATGAGTAATAGCATATGCAGTCATGTCAATTAAAGCTAAATCTTTAAAGGATGTGTGTTTTAATATATGTGTTGGGAATTGAGTAGTCAGGGATGATGCTGCAAAATAATCCTCGACTATTGGATTCATGATAGAAGGAGACAATATGGTAAATAATCTAGCCTACGCATTCCTTTAGGAGTCAACTTGTACGTACCTAAATGCTGTTGTTTCTGAAAATGACAGACTTTTTGGATTGTACAATAAAGAAAAAGTTGATCTGTGGTTATAAAGACAAAACCTATGAAAAGGAAAATAAGGAAAACTGAATGATCTCTGACTTTTCCAGTTTTTCTCTGCTCATGTACCTCCTATTCAAGCGTGCCAGGGAAGAAAGAAGATGGTGATAAAATGGATTCTTAGCAAAGGAAAATCACCAAATATACAGAAACATAAACCTGTTTCGAGTACTTGCATTTTATGCTTCACTTGGCAGATCAAAGCAGTGGGAACACAGGATTAGCAGCCTAGCTCTTAATATTAATGATGGAGAAGCAGTGTTGTAAGTCATGAATACCAAGTTGTTGATATACTAAGTCTAGTATTTGGACATTCTTTCTTTGAGTGATACAAGAATTTGATGATTAATGCATGGTTAAAAATCAGAGAACTTCATTAAAAATTATGTATTTTAGATTTCTTAAAACTTTAGGCAACAGAAGGCTTGCAGTCAATCTTAAGAAGTTGATTCTAGTAGCATCTTTCCTTTATGGTCCCTAAATCACACTGACACCAGTGGGAGTGCATAAACCACTGCTCCTATTGTCCAAGTCTCAGTACCCATGGACATCGTTTACCTGGCATCTGAGAAATACTTCAAATACTTTCAAATACTTGAAATATTTTTAAACTAAAATTTTAGGAGTACAAAGAAAGGATTCACTCATGAATTAACTTAAACTTTGTCATAAGAATTGTATACACTGTTAGTAACACTTTTATTGATATATAACTTACATAACATAAAATTTTCCCTTTAAAATGTAGGATTCAGTGTTTTTAATGAATTCATAGAGTTATACATCCATCATCTTTATCAAATTCCAGATTATTTTGTCACTTCCACCCACCCCCAAATAATCCCATACTCGGGAGACACATCCATTCTTTCCCTTAATTCCTGCCCTAAGCCTTTGGAAGTACTGGTCCATTTTCTGTCTTTGTGGTTTGTTATTGTTACTGACATCTCATATACCCGAGATCATATACTATGTGGTGTTTGGTGTATGACCTCATTCTTTTAGCATATTTCCAAGGTTGTAGTTTTATCCATGTTTTAGTTTTATTCTCTCCCTCCTTTTAAAACTGAAACATTTGCACCATCACTCATTTGATGATTGATATTTGATTTGTTTTTATCTTTTGGAATAATACTGCAATGAATATTGGTGTACAAATACCTTTTCTTGTTTTGGCTTTCAGTTTTTTGGCTTTATACCTAGAAGTAGAATTGCTGAATCATATATTCTATGTTTATGTTCTTGAGGAGTTACTATACTGTTTTCCATACTAGGTTCAATATTTTACACTTCTATCATCAATGCACAAGGTGTGATATATAATATTTTTTCTACTAGGCATGACATGTTAGGCTTCTAGTGACTTTTTGAGCATTAAACATCTGTTTATGTGTTTATTTTCCATTTCTATGACTTCTTTAGAAAAGTATTTAGTTCTAGTTTTCAATGGTTTCCCTAGCCTTTTATGTATCTGTGATTATGTGATCTGTAAATAGTGCAAATTCTGCTTTTTAATTTTCCAATATGGATAATTTTTACTTTTTTTTCTTTCTTAAGTGTCCTTAAACCTCCAATGCAGTGTTAAACAGGCATGGAAATATTGACCTCATTGTCTTTCTCCTGATCATAGAGAAAAAGGAGTTTTTTTTTAATCATTATTTGTGTGGTCAGCTGTGGGTTCTTCACAGAGGTCTTCTATCACATTAAGAAATTTCTCTTCTATTTTTAGGTTGTTGAATGGTTTTATCAAGAAAACATTTGGATTTTGTAAGTTGTTTTTTCTGAGTCTATATTGATGATCATGCATTTTGCGTTCTTAATTCTATTAATACATTCTATAATATTGATTTCTTTTTTGCATATTGAGGCAATGTATCATTCCTGGGATTAATTCTTCTTGTTACTTTGTAAGCTTTTTAAATCTGTTGCTGGATTCAGTATTTTCATACTGTGCTAAGGACTTTTTGGTTTGTACTCACAAAGAATATTGGCTTGTAGTTTGTTCTTCTCCTTTGGTATTCATAAGGAAATACTGGCCTTCTAAAGTTAATTTGGAATTTTCTCTTCCGCTTTTCCTTTTTGAAAGACCTTATAGAAGGTTGGTAATTCTTTGCACCCATGTATATTTCATCATCAATAAGGCTTCATGGTCTTTAGATTTTCTTTTTGGGAGGTTCTTTGATTGTTAATTTAGCATATTTTCTAGTTTTGTCTATTTATATTTTTAATTTATGAATTTATTTTGGTAGTTTAGGGCTTTCTAGGACTTTGTTCATTTTATGTAATTTCTCAGCATAGATTATAATATTATGTTGTAATCCTTTTCAGGAGATACATAGTAATGACTTTTTTCTATTCATTATCTTAGTAATGTGGCATATTCTCTATTTTTATTGTTATTTCTGTCTTGATAGCCAAAGACATCAATTTTCTTTATCATTTCAAAGAACCAAATGTTGGGATCATTATTTTCTTTATTTCTTTTCTCTTTTCTACTTCATTTACTTCTCTAATCTTGGTTAAATTCTTTTTTTTTCTTTTTCTTTTTTTTTTTCTGGTACCGGGGATCGAACTCACGACCTTGTGCTTGCCAGGCAGGCGCTTAAGCCACTGAGCTAAATCCCTGGCTACTTCTCTAATCTTTATTCCTCTTCCTCTACATGCATTGGTTTCAGTTTTATTCATTTGCTTATATTTTATTTGTAATTTGCTATGTTTGGGTGGAAAGTTAAATTACTGGTTTGAAAATTTACAGGAATAAGTCACCTTATCTAGTAACTTCTATTATATTTTATTATATTTTCATTTTCATACATTGTAAGGTTTTTTCTTAGTATTCTCTGATTTATTATGTAACTCATTTATGATTTGAAAATGTACTCTTTGATTTCTACATATTCATGAATTTTTTTATTCCCCTTCTGTTATTAATTTGTAATTTCATGCCATTGTGGTCCTAGAACATCACTCAATGGCTGAGAGTTATTTTATCACCAAACTGATTGTCCTAAAAAATATTCCACATGTGTGTAGAAAATATCTATCTTCTGCTGTTAGTTGAGCAGATTCACAGTAAATTTCTGTTAGGTTGGTAATTTTATAAAAATGTTCAAGTTCCATAAATCCTGTTATTCTTCTGACTTACTCTATCCACTTCTGACTTATTCTAGCCACTGACTTATTCTATTAAAAGTGTAGTATTGAGGTCTATAATCATTATTGTTGAAATCTTTGCTTCTCCTTCCAACTCAGTTTTTGTTTCTCATGTTTTGGATTTTGTAACCATGTACACATATGTTTCAAATTGTTAATTGTTCCTAAAACATTAACCACTTTCTCATTATAAGATCCTGTTCTTTGTGTAATTACTTTTGTCTTAAAAACTATTATTTATAGTATTTGTATAATCACTTCTTAGGGTGCTATTTATGTGTCTTTATCGTCTTTTCCTTTAAATTTCAACCTACTTGTGGCTTTTAGTTTGCAGTGCATTTATTATAGACAATGTATAGTTGGATTTTTAAAAAATATATTCAGCCAATCTTTGCCTTTGAAATGTTTAATGTATTTACATTTAATGTAATTACTGATTAGATAATATGTGTGGTATTTTGCTATTTGTTTTCTGTTGCCTTATGGCCTTTTGTTCCTCTATTATTTTGTTCCTCTATTATTACCTTGCTTTTTACTAATAGATACTTGCATTCTGCCATTGACGTCTCTTTCCCCTTCTGCTGTATATGTTTTACTGATTTTTCTCAGTGGATATTCTTGGGAGTACAACTGACATCTTAATGTGACCAACCTTAATTTGAATGGTTAACAAAAGCTGTTTTAACATTGATTTATTCCCTCTCCTTCTACGTATTATTGTTGTCATAAAACTTTCTTTGAATAAGCCAAATGTCATAATTATTGATTTATGGATTGTATCTTAAACTGGGTAGAAAAACACCAAGAAAACACTTCACAAAGGGGCCGGGGAATTAGCTCAGTGGCATAAGCACCTGCCTTGCAAGCACTAGGTAGTGAGTTCAATCCCCAGTACCAAAAAAATCAACAAACTCTAGCCAGCAGTGATGGGGCTGGGCTAGACCAGGGCCCCTCCCGCGACCCCCGCCATTCAGGCAATCACCTGGCAGGACCCAGGAACTCCAGCCAGTGGCACAGATGGTCAGGCCAGAACCAGGCCCCTCACATGCCCCTGCAGTCCTGGTCACTCACCACAAGACTTAGGAAATCCAACCCACAATGAGCACCTCCTCAGTCCCACTGCTGCCATCAGGGACCCCCACCTTTGGGACCTAGCATTGCTGTTGATCTTTGGCTTCCACACCTCCCCCCAGAACCTTAGCCTGCAGTGGATTAACCACTCAGTACTGAGGGAGACTCAACAACCCCTCATCCAAACAGAAGAACTCAGCAGGCTTCCATCAGTGAGGTGAGTCTGCCCCTAAAATAAGAATAGAGTTTGTCTCCTTCAGTGGGTAAACAGGAGCAATAGTGAAGCCTCCTCCAGAAGTAGACCATTGGCAAGCTTGACAAGTAGGTGGGTGAGTCCTTTCTTCACACAGAGAATATCAGGTAGGTTGAGGAAGGTGCCAATAAGGCCTCCCCCAACCTGGAGAAAATTAAGAGGGTCTGTGGAACACCCAGAGACACAATAAGGGTCCCAGCCAAGACAAATACTACAAACAGGGAGATATGGTGACTCTGAACAACTTGACGACATAATAACAGCAGGAAATAAGGGTTGATTTCCATCAATACTCCCAGGCTTGTCAACCTAGGAAGAATACAGGAAACACACAACAGGCCTTGCACTGAGAATTCAGGTGACTGGCCCACCTCTTCATTGTGGGACCCAGGAACTGGGTAAATATCAACCTTACAGTAGGACCTCAAGATACACACTACCAACAGTGGACACTAGTGGAATTGAAGAACCAAATGTTAACCCAAAAGGGGAAAGTGTCAAAATGAAAAAGCAAAATGCAATCTCAAACATCTAGTCTATCAGGAGCAAGTACAGGAGACATTGAAATAGAGGACTTCAAAAGTAACACACCAGAAATCTATGAAAATATAGCAAGTAAAATAAAAAAACAACTCCATGAGGATATAGAGGAAATCAAATTAGAAGTAATCTCTCATGTAAAGACAGAAACAACAACCTTAGTAAAGGAGTTGCTCAGCACAGCTAGAGAAGAAATAGATTAAAAAAGTACAGGGGCATGGGAAACTGATTGAAACCTTCAATGAACAATAGAGAAAACAAGCAGAATTCATGAAACAAATTCAAAGAGACATCCAATAAACAAAAATTTCTATTGAAAGCTGGCAAAACTGTTTAAATGAAGCTGAGGATAGAATTTCGGACCTTGAAGACAGGATTGGAATTAGTGACCATGCAAGGACAGAAATTTTAAAAATAACAAGGAAGCATGAAATGACAATCCAGCAGCTTCAAGATGATGCCAAGAGAAACAATATAAGAATAATAGGCATCAAGGAAGATGCAGGAGTCAATGCAAACAACTCAACTAAACTATTCCCAGAAGTAATAGCAGAAAATTTTCCAAACATGTGGAAAAAAATCTTATACACAGATAAGTGAGGCATATAGAATGCCAAACAATCACAACCAACATAAATCTATACCAAGACATATAATAATTAAGATCCCAGACACACAGCATAAAAACAGAATACTAAAAGCTGTTAGAAAAGAGACACAACTCACCTGTCAAGAAAGCCTATTAGAATTATAGCAGACTTTTCAGCACAAACCCTCAAGTCAAGATGAGCTTGGAGTGAAGTATTTCAAGTCCTGAAAGAAAACAACTTTCAACCCAGAATGATGTACACAGCAAAACTTTCAATCAAATTTAATGGAGAAACAAAATACTTCCATGACAAAGAACAACTGAAGAAATTCATGTCCACCAAACCAACCCTGGAAAGAGTATTGAAAGACGTACTAGATAGAGATAAAAATGACCACAATCTCCAGAACAACAACAGAAAGAAACCATCAGATAGGACAAGTAATTAAGGGAGAAAAGCAGAAAGCAAACAACTGGAACATAACATGGCAAAGTTGAGCCAGTACATATCAGTGATATCCATAAATGTAAATGGCCTCAATTCACCTATCAAAAGAAATACATTCAGAGAATGGATCAAGAAACATGACCCAACAATATGCTGTATACAAGAAACACATCTGACCTGAAAGGAAACTCATAGATTCAAAGTCAAAGGATGGAAAACAGTATTCCAAGCAACAGGAACCCAGAAAAAAGCAGGGGTAACTATTCTATTTGGGTACAACATGAACTTCAAAGTTAAAATGATTAAAAGATATAAAGAAGATCACTATATACTCTGTAGTGGAAAAATTCAAGAGGAAGGACTAACAATTATAAATATATATGCACCAAATATAGAACTACGCAACTATGTAAGACAAAAACTAATGGACATGAAAAACCAAACACACAAGTACACAATTGTAATAGGAGACCTTAACACCCCATTGTCACAAAGAGATAGATCAACTAGACAAAAAGTCAGCAAAGAAATAATAGAACTGAATCACACCTGTGAGCAATTGGAGTTAGTAAATGTTTACAGAGTGTTCCACCCAACCACATCAAAATACACATTCTTCTCAGCTGTGCATGGGACATTCTCCAAAACAGATCATATATTATTCCATAAAACATTCTTAAGTAACTGCAAAGATATTGAAATTATCCCATGTGTAATATCTGACCATAGTGCACTGAAATTGGAAATTAATGGCAAAAGAAATTGCAAAACCTGCATACATACATGGAAATTAAATAACAACCTTCTGAACAACCAATGGACTACAGATGAAATTACAGAAGTAATTAAAGAAAATGCAGAAACAACACACTGTAATCTGTGGGATGCAATGAAAGTGGTCTCAAAACAGAAATATATAGTGGTCTTAAAACAGAAATATATGACAATAAATTGTCATATCAAGAAGACAGAATGAGCACAAATAAACAACCGAATGCTTCATCTCAAGCTTCTAGAAAAAGAAGAGCAAGTCAAACCCAAAGCTCATAGAAAAAAAGAAACTGTAAAGATTAGAGTAGAAATCCATGCAATTGAAACTAAAAGAACAATACAAAGAATTAGTGGATCAAAAGCTGGTTTTTTGAGAGAATAAAAAAACTTGACAAACCTCTAGCTAACCTTATCAAGAAAAAGAAAGAAAAACCCAAATTCATGCAATAAAAACTGAAAAGGGGGAGATTACTATAGATCCCATGGAAATTCAAAAGGTCATGAATACCTACTTTGGAAATCTCTACTCACATAGAGAGGAAAACACAGAGGAAATGGGCAGATTTCTAGAAACTCATGAATCACCAGAGCTCAACCAAGAAGATATAGCAATTTTGAATAAGCCTATAGCAGTTATTGAAAATGAAAACTTAATTAAAACTTACCAAGAAGGAAAAGCCCAGGTCCTGATGTATTCACAGCTGAATTCTGCAAGAAATTTTGAGAAGATTTGATGCCAATACTTCTTAAACTCTTTAATGACATTGAAAAGGAAACAACCCCCCCAATCATTCCTGGAGGCAAGTATTCCTCTGATATCAAAACCAGAGAAAGACCCAACCAAAAAGGAGAACTATAAGCCAGTCTCACTAATGAACATTGATGCAAAGTTTCTCAATAAAGTAATGGCAGATAGAATGAAGCAAATCATCAAGAAGATTATACATCATGACCAAGTGGGATTCATTCCAGAAATGCAGGGATTGTTTAACACATGCAAACCAATAAATGTAATACACCACATCAACAAAGCCAAAACCAAAAACCACACGGTCATCTCACTAGATGCAGAAAAAGCTTTTGATAAAGTCCAACACATGTTTATCATAAAACCCTTCAGAAATTCGGAATACACTGTGTCTACCTCAACCTTATAAAGGTCATCTATGACAAACCAACAGCCAACATTATACTAAATGGACAAAATCTCGAATCTTTCACCCTAAAATCAAGAACAAGAAAAGTATGTTCACTATCACACTCTTGTTCAATATAGTTCTGGAAATACTAGCCAGGGAAATCAGACAAGATAGAGAAATAAAAGGAATAAAGATAGGAAAGGAAGAAGTTAAATTATCACTATTTGCAGATGACATGATACTCTATAGACCCAAAATACTCCATTGAAAGACTACTAAAGGTAATAAACAAATTCAGCAGTGTAGCTGGCTACAAAGTAAATGCTCAAAAATCAATAGCATTAATTTACACAAACAAAAAACTTACTGAGAGAGTAATTATGGAAATATTGCCTTTCATAATAGTATCTTAAAAAATTAAATATTTAGGAATCAACCTAACTAAGAATGTAAAAAACCTATATGCTGGAAATTATGCTACACTAAAGAAGGAGATTGAAGAGGATATTAGAAAATGGAAGGATATTCATTTGCTCTTGCCTAGGATTGTGAAAATGGCCATACACCCAAAACTGTTATTCAGATTTAATGCAATTCCAATCAAAATACCATTAACATACCTCACAGATCTAGAGAAAACACTCCTAAAATTCATCTGGAAACAGAAGAAACCTAGAACAGCAAATGGAATTCTGGGTAATAAAGACAAGGCAGGAGGCATCTCAATTCCTGACTTGAAACTGCACTACAAAGCCACAGTGATAAAATCAGCCCGGTACTGGCAAAGAAATAGACTTGAGGATCAACAGAACAGATTAGAAGATGCAAGCACAACTACAGAGATGCTTAGCCACCTGATATTTGACAAATGGGCTAAGCATGTTCACTGGAAGAATAAATGGTGTTGGAAAAATTGGCTCTCCACATGCAGAAGACTGAAACTAGATCCATGCCTATCACTGTGCACAAAACTAAAGTCTAAATGGCTCAGACCTAAACATTAAAACAGAAACACTAAAGCTACCGGATGATAGGGTAGGTAGAAGTCTTAGAGTCATAGGGGTAGACAGAATATTCATGAACCAAATGCAAACTGCATGGGAAACACTTCAAAGAAACAACAACTGGAATCTTATATTACAGAAAAGTTTTTGCACTTCAAAAGAAATCACCAACAGAATGAAACAAAACCCACAGAATGGGAAAGAATTCTAGCCAGCAATCCCTCAGATGAAGGACTTACATCCCAAACATATAAAGAATTGAAAAACATCATGCCACCCAAATTCAGAGACCCTCTCCAAAAATGGGCATCTGAGATGAACACACAGTTCTCAGATGAAGATATACAAATGGCAAATAAATACATGAAGAAATGTTCACCAACACTGGTCATTCAAGAAATGCAAATTAAAACAGCATTGAGATTTCATCTCACTCCAGAAGGAATAGTTGCCATCAAGAAATCAACTGATAACAAATGTTGGCAAGGCTGTGTGGAAAAAGGAACACTGCTCCACTGTTGGTGGAATGTAGACTGGTGCAACCACTGTGGAAATCAGTATGGAGAAATCTCAGAAGACTAGGATTGGAAATTCCATTCAACCCAGCTATTCCCCTCTTGGTATTTTCCCAGAAAAGCTGAAAAGATCATATCACAGTGATATATGTGCACCCATGTTCGTAGCAGCACAATTTGCAATAGCTAAATCTTGGAAACAACCAAAATGCCCATCAACCTCAGAGTTAATGAAAAATATGTGGTATTTTTATAAAATGGTATACTACTCAGCTATAAAAAAGGATGAGCTTGAGACCTTTTTCTATAAATAGAGGCAACTTGAGACTATCCTCATAAGCGAAATAAGTAAGAGTCATATTTATAATTATCACATTGTGTCTTTTGTGTAAAAAGTAATAAGAACTGTAGGAATAATAAAACCCAAAAAGTGTAATTGCTACTGTGAAAAAGACAGAAAAAGAAAGTGCTCTAAAAGATATAACTGCATGTATGTTTAAGTGTGTAGGATTGATAACCATATTACTATGTTTTTGTTGGATCATTGAATAGAACTTTTTGCAGTCTCACTATTGGAATGTCCACTTTGTTTGCTTTAATTTTGTAACTTGAACAACTGTTTCTAAGAGGACAATATGTAGTTTATCAACTAGTGATTTCTTACTGTTTATTTTTTTGAAAGTCTGTATTATTTCTACCCTTTTTTTCTGTTTTACTCTTTTTCTCTTTAAATAAAATTTTTAAAAAAGAATTCAGAAAACATAATGATAGTATAATAATAGTGGCAAATAATTATTGGGTATCTATGATTGAGTAAATTTTATTATTCATATTGCATTTTATTTCACTACAATTATATTTGTTTATAATTAAAACTTTTAGTTTTCAGATTAAGAAATTAAAGCACTTTAAAAGTGAAAAAAAACTTCATAAAAAATATACATATGTACATATTGACTTTTATATTTACTCATAAACTTACCTTTACTATGATTTTTGATTTTTTGTGTGAATTAGAATTGATAACATTTTTTAAAGTCTGAAGAATTTTTTTATTTTTATAGGACATTGTAGTGATAAAGCCTGTTTTTCTTGAAATGTCTTTAACTTTCTCATATTTTCTAGCTTTTCTTTCAAAATTTTTCATTATTCCTGTCTTGAGTTCTGTGTTCTCTGAGAAATTCACTGAGGCTTTTTTGCACCAGTTGCTTTTTTCTTGCTGTTTAGAAATTATATATTTGCCTCTTATTCAACAATCTGACTATGATGTGTAGATATGGCTGTCTGGATTCATCTCTTTTGATATCCACTGAGGTTTATGAAAATGCACATTAATGTTTTTCATCATGTTTGAGGAAATTTTCAGCCATTATTTCTTCAGATATTTCTTCTTCTTTTTCCTTCATCCTTTCTTCCCCCAGCTCTCCTATGTATGCACTACTTAGCGATGTCCCAGCATCTCCAAGGCTCTGCAGTTTTCTGACATTTTTTTCTTTTTCTTCTTTACCCTGACCCATATCTGCTACTCAGTTCATTTAAGATTTTTTTAAATTCACTATTAATCTCTTCTGATCCTGAATTATTTTTACTTCATTCTTTCTTTCTTTTTAACCTAACATTTATTTTTTATTTATTTATGCATGTCATACAAGTTTGTAGTACACAGAGTTTATATTCCTTTTAGGAAGTTGGTACCTGTGCACAGTACATCTTAATTCCTATTTCTTCTACTTGCTTTCCCCTTTCCCTCTCTCCATCTCTTGGACTCCTTCCCCTTTGAAAATGCTCTCTCTGCTTACTATAATCTATAGTTTGTTCTTTTTATTATTCCTATGTCTTTACTAGTATTTATATTGAGTAAAGTGCTGTTTACATGCTTCCCTTTAGTTTTTTGTGTCATTTTCTTTAATTCATTGAACATATATTTTTGAGCTTACTTAAAATATCTATTACATCCATGTTCACTCTTTCTTGGAGGTTCTTTCTGCTGATTACTTTTCTTGCTATGTAAGGGCCATGCTTTCCTGTTTCATTGTAAGTCATAAGTTTTGATCAAGCACTTGGCATTTTAAGTAATATAATGTGGCAACTATAAAAACAAGATTTTTCCTTCCCAAGAGTTTGTGGCTGTGGTAGTTTACTATTGTGATTGTGGCTATTTGTCTAGTGCTCCTTTCCTGGAGTTATTCTGTGACATCTGTGTTTTTGGTAAGGTGTGGCCACTACCCTATCTGCTCAGTTAGACTGTTAATCAGATGGTTTATAGCTGACCATGATTTTAGTTAAATTCTTTGGAACCAAAACCCTCTCATCATTGGTCAAGTGGCCTGAATGTGTGTGTCACAGCCTGCTTCAGTAGACATAAGCAGCACACAACTCTCCTTTCACCTCTACTGTTGCACCTGCTTCAGTGGAGAAACTTTGTGAAAGATTTGGGCCTTTCATGCCTCATTCATACAGCTCTGATTATGGGAATGGGTTTTCAGATTGGGAGGCATGTGCCGGGGATTTACCTATCTCAGTACTGATCGGTTGTTTCTCAGTTTTTCTTGTATTTCTCAGCCATTTGTCAGCACTGTCAATCACTCCTCAGACATGTTTGATATTAATTGTTGATTTTAAACACATGTTCTATGGATAATACTGTTTATACACAAGTGGTGGGTTGGGTCAAATAAAAACAAATTGAGAAACGAAGTTTTCAAGTGAGTGAGGAACCAGACAAGTACAATAATTATAATTCTCTGACAATGAACTTTTGGGGTACTCCACACTCATTCCTTTCCCTTTCAGTAGCTGACATGTGACTGATTTGAACAGCTACTGTGATTCTGAGGGTGCCTGTTTTCAAGGCTACTGTGGAGCTGAGGAGAAAGATGAGAGTCCTAGTGTTTACAGGATACCTCTGACACACCTCCATACTGTTTAGCACTGTAATTTACCTTGTCCTTGAAAACACTGTAAGAATTGTCACACTCATGCTATGAATCAGGCATCTGTCATAAAGCATTTCAGATCCTGTCAACTTCTTTTGTCCCCTGGTAAAGTCACTGCTGTCTGTGAACACAGACACACTCTAGAAAATGCAACCTGACAGCACTCCACTGATACCCAGTTGTAATCTGTGTCTCCTCCTGTACTAGATCTTCCCAAGGAATTAATACAGCAGGAATCCATTTAGTTATATCCATGAAAAACTCAGAAGCATGGGTCATTTCATACTGTATGGGAGAAAACTCATTAATAGAAGAGAAATGCTAACAAATTCATTCTTCTTCCCTTAACAGTAGATTGTTCTAAAAAGTATTATTCAGATGATCTTCAAAAAAACTGTTTTATGAGGTTAAAAACTCATTAAAATTTGATACTGGGAACAGAGATCTCTATAGCAAATTTTTTGTCTTTCTACTTCATATTACAGCTTTTCCTATTGATTCCTGTGAAATTTCACATAAATATTGCACCATAAGCATTGTTTTCTGGGAAATCCAAACAGTGATTTATGCTAGGAATAAAAAGAAAATCTTAGAAAATATAATTCTTGCTTTAAAAGATCTGATTGGAGAAAAGAAACATAAATATATTCTCCATCATAAGTGAACTATTAACAAAGTACTAATGTATCATGGATAAAATGACATTAAGCTCTATTAGTAGATTTTGTTTTGAAAGACATAATACAAAATATAACAATGAATTAGACTTTAGAAAATGAGAGGAGCTATACCAAGTGGATAAAGGAGGTGATGAAATGTTACTGAGACCAAGAGAAAAGCATGAATGAAAGAAATGGGGTGGAACACTCTGTAGACTTCCACTACGTTCATTTGTTCATAGGTTTGGTTCAATTATGATATTTCCTTGTTTTTTGTCTCATTGCTCTATTTGTGGCAGTGGGATATAACTGTCTCCCACTACAATTGTGTTAGTGCTTATTTGATTTTTTCATGTCTGTTAATTTGTTTTATATAGGTGGGTACCCTTGTATTTGGCACATATATATTTATGATTGTTATCTCTTCTTGGAGTTTTCCATTAACAAGTAATACTATCCTTTTTTACCTCTTTGATCAGTCTTGGCTTAAAGTTCACATTGTTCGTAAATAGGATAGCTACCCCTGCTTGTTTCTAGGTTCCTGTTGCATGAAGTATTGTTTGCCATCCTTTCCCTTTCAGTCTGTAAATTTCTTTATATGTTAACTGTGTTTCTTATATGATAGATATTGTAGGACCTTGTTTCTTGATCCATTCTGCCAACCTGTTTCTTTTGATTGGTGAATTTAGACCTTTTGTATTGATGGTTATAACTGATATATATTGACTTAAACTTGTCATTTTACTTCCCTGCTGCTGGTTTCCTATTTTCCCCTCTTTTTAATTTCTTTTCTTGCCTGGTGGATTCTTTGTACTGGTGTTTTGGGAATATAGTCTTCTTTATATGTTTCTAAAATAGGCTTCAGAATATTTTGGAGGGCTGGTACAGTGGTCATGAGTTTGGATGTGTGAAAAAGGGAAATCTTCTCCTCTGTTGGTGGTAACATATACTGGTGCAACCACTGTGGAAATGAGTGGGCAGATTCCTCAAAAAACTAGTTTATTTAACCTAGTTATTCTCCTTCTTGGTATCTCCTAAAAAAGTTAAAAGCATCATAACACGGCAGTATATGCACACTCATATTTATATCAGCACAGTTTTTAATAGCTAAATCTTAGAAACAATCCAAAACTGTCAACTGATGAGTGCATAAAAAAGACTTGAGATTTTAATACAATGAATACTACTCAGCCATAAAGAAGGATAAACTTCAGACATAAATGAATGGACATTGAGACTGTACTCTTAAGTGAAATAAATTGCTCAAATATGTATAAATATTACCTTGTTTGTCTGGTGTGAGAAACTGAAAGTATAAATAAGAGCCTAAATGTATAATAGATTGTTATGGTTTGTGTATGGGTGTCCCCTCAAAGCCTCATGCAATCCTGGGGAATGGGCTTTTTGGAGGC
>PVJX010016735.1:0-39727 GCA_004027295.1 Dolichotis patagonum | reverse complement strand
CTACAACCCAAACAGAGCTACACCCAGACACATAATAATCAAGATCCCAGAAATTCAATATAAGAACAGAATATTAAAAGCCATCAGAGAAAAGAAACAGATCACCTATAAAGGAAAACCCATCAAAATCACAGCAGACTTCTCGACACAGACCATCAGGTCAAGAAGAGCTTGGAGTAAAGTAATTCAAGCACTGAAGCAGAACAATCTCCAGCCCAGATTGATGTATCCTGCAAAACTCTCTAGAAAGTAATGGAGAAACAAGATGCTTCCATGACAATGAGGAACTAGGAGAATTTGTAACCACCAGTCCAACCCTACAAAAAATACTGAAGGACATTCTAGGGAGAGAGAACAAGAATACAAGCATTTCAGGAACAGTGGCAGAGAGGCCTCAGTGAACAGGGCAGATAGTGGAATGGAACAGAAATATAGAAAACCAATGGCAGAAAAACAGAATAGCAGAAAAGATTGGCTGTAATCTCTGGTATAGATGGCCTTGAAATATTAACAGAGAGAAACACAGGCAGAGTAGATCAGGAGATAGGGTCCATTGAGATGCTCTATATAGGGAGGCAGTGAGACCCAAAACAAGCAGTGCACCCCATGGGAGTGAAAGGGGAGGAATTGTCTAAAAAAGGGAGGCAGAGGATATTGTTAATTGGGTAACAAGATTTAAAATTTACATTATTCTCCCCACTCTGCTTGGATGGATTAAGTGCTGTTCCAGTTTGTCTACTTACACTAGACTTGAAGCCATGGTCAGCTATCCCAAAAATAAGAGGACATATTATGGTAATCATCCCTAATTTCCTATCAACTTAATCTGAAGCTTTTTGTAACTTATACTGTCTTATTTATTACTGATCTTATTTGAATCTGGGTTGTTAGATTGCTACTTTGTATTGACTGATTTTATTTAAATCTGTTACGATTGATAGCATCAAGTCTAAGAGTATAGGCAACTGTATGAAGATGACAAGATTCACTAAGATGCCCACTCTGGTTTGATTATTACTTGCTTTTGAAGTCTTATAATGTCTCCAATGTTTTGTTTTTATTAATGTTGTTATATACTGCTGAGACATCATGGTAACCATTGTAGATCACCTAGTATTGCGGTTTTATGTGACTTTTTTGCCTCATGCTTTTCTAGGAATTGTTTTGTTTTATCTTGCTTTGTTTTGTTTTTACCTCTAATTCAGAAAAGATAGATATACATGTAGAGACTCATGCATGTAGAGCTTATGAACAGTTTACAAGAACCAACTATATAACACATGTTGAAATGAACAACTACTTTGAAGAAAAAGAGACACTAAAATACCCAGTGCTGTTTCCACAATGTCATGATGTGAAATCCAGCAAAACTATCACTTTTTGTTCAAAGTGATTTTAGCTTGCTTTGTCTTGTTTAAGTTCAACACATATGAAGGTATAGACAGCTATTTTGAGGAGAATGAGAGCTACTATAACAGCCATTCATGGCTTCCCTAATGTCTGGTCTTGAAGACCTGAAATACCCTCCTCGTCCTGCTCAGATCAATTCCATACTATGTTGTTTCATGTGAATTCCCTGTATGTGACAATATGGGCAACTATTTGGAAGAAAACAAGAGTCAATATGATAGAGAGTGAATATCTCCTATTGTCTAGCTTTGAAATTTATGTCTCTGACATTGCTTTCTTGTGATTCGCTTTGTTCTGTTTTGTTGTGTTTAATTTTACCCTTCTGATATAATTGCATGTATATTTGAGTGAGTAAGATGGATGACCATATTGCTGTTTTTGTCAGATCGTGGAGCAGAACTGTTAACAGTCTCACTGTTTGAATGTCTACTTTGCATGTTTTAACTTTGTAATTTGAACAACTATTTCCAAGAGGCCAGTATGTAGTTTGTCAAGTAATAATTTCTTAGGATTTTCTGTTGTTGTTCCTTTCCTTTTTTCCTTGGAATTCTGTATTGTTGCTACCCTTTATTCTGTTTTGTTTTGTTTTGTTTTTTCTCTTTAAATAAAATTTAAAAAAAATAAAATAAAATGTGACATAGTCACATGACCAGATAAAAATCATAAAATTAAAGGAAATGTTGATACATGCTACAACATACACAAACCTAGAAGATATATTTCTAAGTGAAAGAAAGTAGGCATAAAAGACTACCTATCGTAAAATCACAGTTATGTCCAGAACAGGCTAATCTATAGACACGCAAAGTAAATTAGTGATTTCTGGGTATTAGGCCCAAAGCAGGATTGCCAATGATTAGTCAGTCTAGGTCTTCATTTTGGAATAATAAAATATCCTGATATTAACAGTGGTGATGACTGTATTTGATTACACTTCCATAGGTAAGCAAGGGATGAAATATAGAATGACTTGATTTGGAGAGATCTATAAAAGTTTGTTGTATCAGTCACATTTCCTCTTGCAGGGGCAAAATATCAAACAGAAATCAAAGGGAGAAAACGAATTTATTTTAGCTCACAGATTCAGAGGGCTCAGTACATGGCTGGCTGCCTCTAAGACAGAAATCATGGCAGAAAAGTGTATCTGAGGAAGGCTGCTCAACCCGTGGCATGAAGAAGGAAGAGAGTAGGGGAAACAGCCCAAGAGAAAGAGTCTGGATATAGCTTTCCAGGTTCAACCACTAATGAGGTTACTGCCCTCAAAATCCAGTCACCTTTCCAGGAACCTCTTAATCTAAACAAGTTGTCAACAATAGACACATCAATGTTTACTTTAGTAGCATTACAGATGGTTACATATGGAAATATTCATAAAAACAAGTATATAGTGGGTTGATATATGCATGTGAAATTCCTTGAGTCAGCAAAGAGGCTCACAAGAACCAGTATAATGAACACAACTAGCATCCAAATCTTGATTTCTAGTATCATTCTCCAACATAATATGCAAAAACCATTGATTCTAAAACTGGTAGAGAAAACATACAACATAAACATGAAGCAACAAGAAATTATGTGTCCCCCAAAAGAATAACACAATGATGAGGAAGTCTCAAGGAGAAACAGGAGTCAACTGAAAGAGCTCTCAATGAACAAAAATTGAACAAATATATGATGTATTCTTAGGTTATAATTCAAAATAGAAAATAAATATTCACAAGTGTATGTTAATATAAATGATTACATATATCTATAAATGAAAGGAAATAGAATTTCTCGAGCAGATATTTTATATTGATATTCCATTCTCAAGCATATGGAGGATAATTTCCTCTTCTTTTTGTGTGGGCTGTAACATAGCAACTTTATCAGCAAAGGAGGGAAAAAGAGCATCTTTACAATGGAAAAACCTGGCAAACTGTGCCTTAGGCAAGTGGTAAAGATTAACATAAATCAAGTTCATAGAGTGGCAATTTACCTCCATTGCCTTTCATGTCACCTGATTAATCCACCTGATTAATCATAAAAATAATACCAAACAAAAATACCAAATAGTACCAGATAAAAATAATACCAGATAAAAATAATACCAAATAGACTTGAATAGAAGAATTGTGTACAAAATCTCGGTCATTAAATATTCCTCCAAACTATCAAGGTCATCAAAAACAAGGAAAGTGGAAAAACTCGTAATATAGAGTTATAGGAAACACGATGCTTAAATGTAATGTCAGATGCTGGCTGGGATCTTGGACAAGAAAAAGAACGTTACGTAAAGCCAAGTGAAATCTGAGTTAGCAATGGATTTCAAATAAAAATAATGTACCCATATTGATTCATTAATTGTGACAAATGTACCACAGTAATGTGTGATGTTAATAACATGAGGAACTGCATGTGGAGGACATGGGAACTATGTACTAGCCTCACAGTTTTTTTTATAAATCTAAAACATTTCTAAAATTAAAAGTCTATTAAAAAAAGAATATGGCATTTATACCATACCCTTTAGTGATATTGCCAGATTGGCCAATTTTCCACACAACTGATTTCACTGAAATATGAAATGGTAGGGAAACTTCACTACAGCATTCATAGCCTCCTTGGAGTTTATAAAAGATAAATTTGTAATGTGAAGCTAACTCTTCACAGTGACTGCAATACAGTTTTTAACAAAAGATGAAAATGAATGAATCATATATGGAGATGGCAATTTGGATAATTATAAGACTACATCATCTCAAAAACATCACTCTAAAAATATACTTGGATCATTTATAATGGATTATGAGCCTCATTTTGACAAAAAAAAAAGGTCATATGAGATGCCACCTTTTTACCTTCCGTAACAGTGGTTTCCATCCATTGATAGAGTTGAAACTTTGTCACTTCATATAGGTTTTAAATACATGTGGTAGAAATGTTATTGTTCTACCATATCAAAAGTAGGAGAAAATTTTTGAATGGTAAGACATTTCAAATATATGTCTATGCACCAGTCACTGACTTGCTTAGTTTGTATGTTTATGAATGTCATTAATTTTATAGGCTATTTAAAACTGGTTAATCTTTAAGCTAAATTCAGATATTACTTTTATCCTGTCCATTTACCTTCAGGAACAACTTACACCTTTTTCCCCCTCTATTTAAATGCTAATAAGTTTGGCACTGCTAAAAAATGTGATAATTTAGTTATTTTTCATCATCATGCTAAATAATTTTTCAAAATTTGTCCATTATAAAAGGTCTCATATTAGGCATGTCTAGTTTTTCCCTCTGCTTTCCATGCATACATGAAAAGTGCATATTATGTTGTCTTACCCTTCATCTTAGAGATTTTGGTTTTTCAGTTAGCAGTGATTCAAAATTAAGGCAGTAATGCTAACACCACATTGACAAAGTAGTTATGACAATTCAAACGTTCTTATTTTATGGATGATAAAAATATTAAGTTATAAAAAGTGATTCAATTTCAAATCATTCCTGGTTTTTCAGGTCACATTGGCTTTATGTTTCAAACACATTAAAAAATGAGCATTTTTAAGAAAGATACGATGGTGCTATCACCTTATTTAAGGATTTAAGTCCATTCTTTCAATTTAAATTTGATTTTTAATTGCCTGAATATACAAATGTTACTTATGCTTCCAGAAGAAATCTATCAGTATCAGAAATTTGTTGACCTGATTTCCTATAATATTTTAGTGAATTCAGTTTCTTTCTATTTATTTACTTATTGGTACTAGGGATTGCAACTTTGTGCTTGCAAGGCAGGTGCTTGTGCCATTGAGCTAAATCCTCAGCCCTTCAATTTCTTTTTAACTGTGAGACCTTATTCAATTTCATAGTTTAAGGGAGATCTTCAAAGTTAAATTGTAGTTGAATTTTAATGGAAAATTGCCATTCTGATCACAGATAAATAGGATGTGCTATTCTAATGAACAGTTGGTAGTAGAAACTCCAAAGATAAGTGACTTGTGACAGGATACTTGAGTTATTGCCTTTTTGAATACATATTTGTTTCCAAAAAAATATTAGATGCCAAACATATCCTTCTGTAGTACAATTCTTAATGATTTAGGTGCTTTTAGGCCCCAAAGATATGTATGGAAATTAGATTGCCATGGGCACTAGCGAATTACCTGAAGAAGTTGAAGTAAAATTTTCTGGCTCATTTTAATCAGTGACTGAGGTCCACGGAAGCCAATTTGCTTCTCAGACACACCGTCTTGATTTAGAGACTCAATGATTCACACCAAATTGAAGACCAGAGAGTAATGCTGCGTGCTTAACTCTGAAGATAAACTGGGTTCTTAGTACAAAGATAGTCTGTAGAAGTAGTTGACAAATCAACAAGACTGTTAGTGAAGTTTAAATTATAAAGTCTGCAATGAGACATGTGATTAAATATGGACCAGTCCCAATTAATCAGTAAGTAAGCTAGATTTCCCCTGGAATTTCTTTCACTCTTCATGGCAGTAGTTATTTAATGAAGCTATAGAAAGTATTTGGAAAGAACCGTAAGCACTTAGTGCTTCATAATGGAAAGTTATATGTGGACATTGTTAGAGCTGAAGAAATTTTGGCAAAAGTCTTAATCCCATTCCACTTGCTCTAACTAACTCTGTAGTCTAGATAATTTATAAAGAGTGATTTATGTGGCTCATGGTTCTGGAGGCTTGGAAGTCCAAGAGCATGATGGCAATATGTACTCAGCATTTGATGCCAGCCCTCTTGCTTCTTAATCACACAGTGATAAAAAAAGAGACCTTGTTTTTGTAACTAATTCACTGGCTACTCCACAAATTCATTAATTTATGAATGGTTTAATCCATTCCTAAGGGCAGAATGCTCATGACTTAATCATCTCCCAAAGGCTCCACCTCCAAAATATCATTAACATATGAGTTTGAGTATCAAGTTCCCAACAGGTGAATTTAGGGGATGCATACAAACCACGCAAGCACCACTGACCTTAGAAACAACCAGAACCCAGGGGAAGATGTCCTTGTCGCTCTCACCTCTGGTGCTGCCTTTGCTTGCTGCTGCCAAATTCTGAACTTTCTGAACATTTCACAGACTTCAGAAGGAAACAGTGAAACTAAGACAAGCACAAATAACAGGCAAAATAAACCTCTAAAACCTCTCTTATTTTGAGAAACTGATTCCACCAACTTAAATATGCATTGAGAAAAAAATACTCATTTTCTTTTTGAAAATAAAAACAGAAACTTATTTCTGGGGTGTTGGGAAGGGCTATTACTGTGCAGATAATTAGTTAGCCAATTTGCATAGCTTCCAGTGCCTAAAGGAAACCAAAATATGCCAAGGGCATAAGCAAATTGATGGGGAGGAGGATGGGATACAGTTTTGAATTCTGGGTACCTTTGAAAGAAACAACTTATATACAAATGACAATTAGGGCTCAAGACAGTAGGGAGAAGGGTTCCAAAATTAAAGCAGGAAAAACCATACCAAAATATCAAATATTCTAATTTAGGCTTATCTGTACTCAAGAAACAGTGATAAAATCTCTTCTCTCTCCCACTTTTCCTCCCTCCCATTTCTTTCTCTCATTCTGTTTTCACTTCAGCATTTATTCTTTGGCATCAATTCAACCAAAACTTATGAGGGACTGTGACTAAAACTTTGGTGGAAAAATGTGTTTGAGTTTCAAGCAATCAATTTTTATGTGAACATAAGGCCAGTTGTTTGTTTGTTTGTTTTTTGTACCGGGGATTGAACTCATGCCCTTGTGCTTGCCAGGCAGGGACTTATGCTGCTAAGCTAAACCCAGAGCCACGTTTTATGAGTAAACTGGGACCCCGGTGGGATAGCCCGTACATTTCTCACACAAGAAACTCCTTTGCAAACCATCATTTTCTCTTGCCTTTGTATTTATTTTATTCCCAGTAACTAATGGTGCCAAAGCCAGTCAGCTGTTGTACACTGTTACTGCTCTCTTACCTGGCATTTTGCGATTAGAGATGACCAGAGTTAGGTAATAAGGAGCAATCTCTGTATTCATTAACCTGTGTCCAAGGAAGGAGAAAGATGACGCTGGGCGAAGGAGATACAATTTTCAAGTTTTAGATGCAAATGCAAAGGATAATACAAGCAACCTAAGGGGATGACTGCTTCTTTCTCAAGCCCAAAATCAAATGTTTCTGTAAATGAGCAGTTCATAAATGGTCTACTCTTACCAAATTGTCTAAATTGTCAAAGCAGGAAAAATATTAGCGATCTTGATATTTGATTTTTTTCTAAATTTGCAGTGTCTTAATTTTCTTATTTAAACACATTATATTTAGTTAATTAAAATAAATCAAAGTTAAAGGCAATAAAGAGAAAAATCTACAAAACAGTTGATGGAAGTTCTTAAATTAAAAAAAAAAGCCAGGCATAGTGGTACATGCCTATGATCACAGCTACTCAGGGGGTGGAGGCAGGAGGATTACAGGTTTGTAGCCAGTCTGATTGATATTAAAACCCTTTATTAAAAGAAAAAAAATAAGGAGAAAAAAGAAAGGGGCCTGGGACTGTATCTCACTGGTGCTTGCCAAGTACATAAGAAGCCCTGGTATTGATGTCTTTTGCAAAAAAAGGGAAAAAGAAAAATAAAAAAAAGTGCTGAACAGTTAGTCAGGCTTTCTGGAATGAGTAGACCCCAGAGTTTGTCTTCTAAAATAAGATGAGTAGATAAATAATATAAGGTTATAATTCTGTTAGTGCATGATACTTTTTAACTAGAATATGTTTAAACATAATTCCTCTTAAGTTTAAGTTAATCTCAATACATTTAAGCAAAAGGTTAATTATGAGTTAATAGATGAAGATTATCTTCCAAGCAACTAAATGATGATATTAATCAAATGTTTATTGAAATAAGTTGTTGAGCTCCCATGTTTGTGCATTATGCTGGTTTTAGTCATCAGAATAATTTTATGTGTCTATAAAATTATATAAATCATAAAATATGTATAACAAAGGATTAAAAATTGTATCACATAATTATGGAGACTGAAGAGTTTCCAGATATGCAGTCAGAAATCTAGACCTCAAAGAGCTGATGGTACTTCTAAGCTGACGCCATTGGCCTGAAAATAAAAGATCTTAGACTAGCGGATAAACAAGACAGTGCTGAGCTTACAAGCCAGTAAAGGAAGTAATCAAGGAAAAGGGATCTTTCTGTCAAATGATCTTGAGAAGGAGCAGAGGAAATTAAGAGTTGGCTTTATATTGGGTAAGTCCTTGTGACCTGAATAGGAGTGAATTGTTGGCAAGACCAAGTGCAAACAATATATATTCCAGACAACATGGGAAGTGAGTACACTAGTCAGCTTTGCATTATTCAAAAGAAACATCTGAGATGACTAAGCTACAAAGAGAAAAAGTCTATTTAGCTCACAACTTAGGATATTCAAATGTATAGTGCTAATATGGTCTCAGTGCTGTTAAAAGGGCAACAGAGGGTGGTGCATCATGGTGGGAGCATCATGGTGGGAGCATGGTGTAGGAACAAATACATCCCAAGCCAGGAGGTGGAGAGAGAAGACCAAAGGACTATTTGGTCCCCCTGATCCAGTTCGGGATGCTTTTCCAGTGACCTGAGGACTTCCTTCTGGGCTGCAATACCTCCCAATAGCACCACTCTGTGTACCAAGCCTTCAATCATGAATCTCCTAAGCCAACATTCAAACCACAGCAGTGAGGAAGTGTTAAGCGTGAACAGAAATAAATCTTTTAGAAAAATTTGTTATAAAAGAAAACAAAGATGATACATGAATTTAAAAGGGAAGTGAGAAAACAGAAGTCTATGTTTAATTTCTTAGTAGGGGCATCATCACTGAGAAGGTGAGAGATGAGATTCAGTGTACAGTAGAAAGAATTGTCCTTACAGAGTACTGGTTAGTTTACCCATTGTCATAGGAGGGAAGGAGCACAGGTGCAACAGATTGATGTTTAAAGGCAAGAAGTGGAAGTTCTTTTCTGATCACTTTCATCCTCTCAAGAAAATAAATGGTCACAGCTGAGTGGAGAGGGGGGAACAGAAAACTTAGAAGAGGCTTTTGAGAGTGACATGACCAGCATCGAGAGACAATTATGCGGCTGCTTGGAGTTTGGGTTCACAAATTCACAAGCATACAGCTAGGGATGACTGCACTTCTTCTGAGCATATTCATGTGACTGGATATAAGACTGGGTTAGGCAGAGAAGGCAACTGAACCCACATTTCCATGTGTATTCTCTGTTTAGCCAAGTGTGGGGTGAAGGAGACAAGAGATTTTGTGATACATGCAAGGAGTTACAGAACTGAGCCATGGAATACAAACTGGGTAAGAAGATAAATGAGCACTCAACAGAGATTAAAAACAGTGGAAGAAAGTAAGGCGTATAGATTGGAAATCATCTACCAAATTCCACAAATTCCACAGGGAATGCACTAAGGAGTACCAAAATTGCATCTTCCTTCAGGATGTGAGTATAACAGAAAACAGTTTTCCCTCAACCTCTACTTCCTCCTTTTCCCTATTCATTTTTCTTTAAAAAATTTCACACACGCAAAAAGTGCTCTTGGAATAGACCATTGACTGATGAAAAGGCATGAATACTATGAATGGATTGCCTATGGTAAAAATACCTAAATGGCAAATAAATAAATAAATAAATAAAAATTTTAAAAAAACCTAAATGGCTATTATTTTAGCTATAGTATAAATAAAGGTTAATTGAGTTATCTTTCAAAATAAAAAATTATTTTAATGGGAAGCTACAAACTGTGCAAATTCAGCAAATTACACTGGAGTGATGCTGGATCCACTGGTTACTGTAATTTCCAGCGAAACAGAAGTTTCACTGGGGCAGAAAGAGCCCCATGAAGTCAAGAGCAGATGACCAAATTGCTGAGGTTTATTTCCATCACCCCATGCAAGCACAGCCTGAGTCACAGCTAAGTCACAAGTTGGGGACTTACAAAGGCAAATTAACTATTTAAGGTCAGCAGGTATCACTGCACACATAGCCAAAGTAATTCTATAAGTGCTAGAATTGTGCATCACTGACATTATGCTTTCTAAGCCAAAATAAATTTGCCACAACATCTAATAAGGCCAGTACCTTGGTAAATCAGCAGCAGCTAGAAAATAGTTTTTTAGCAGAACAGAACAAAGTGATCAGAGATAGCCCAATTTTATAACATGGCAAGAAACAGCTTAGCGATGCTCATAAAAATAAGATGCGAATCTGATGAAGAAGGACTTCGGTAATTTTTCTTTTTATATCTTTTACTCATTTTTTTTCTTAGCTACATCGCCTGGGTTGTAGGAAACAGATTAGAGACATTTACAGAAGGAAACATACATTCTGTATACTTGGAAGTATAATTTGCATGGTCTCTATAATGGTAGCATCTTATGTACCTTGTATATGTTATAAAATCTCTCACTTAGATTTCATGTTCTGAAATCAAATCTCCATCTGACTTTCAAGGCCTTGATTCTCAGGATCCAAAACCCTTTACCTTTCTGTTCTTTTCTTGCATAAGGAAAAAGAAAGAAACTGAGGTGTTCCCCCACAATAGGTCAGACACTTTTCACAAATGTCTGATATGCAGCAAGAATATTTTATGTGCTCATTTGACAGGAGAGGAATCTGGGCTTACCACCTTGTCCAACTGACACATTTAGTAAATTGCAGAACCAGGATTCAAATGCAGGCTCAGAGATATGACAAATTAAAACCTTCTTATTCCTCTGATCAGACCAAACAATACAACCTGCTATACTTTCAAAGTTCTTGCCCTCCTGACTCCTCATTTATAGTTTCTACAATTTCCAAGTGTTATGTGGCCATTAAGACCATCAAATCCCACATCCTTAGGAAATTCCTGGGCTCCCTTCTAATGTAGTGATAATTCCTTTCTCTTAAGCATCCTATGGCTATGAACAATCTCAAATAAAAGCAAGGGCTTTAGGGTTAGGGCGACATACTGAGGCGAAACTCAGCCATATCCTATCTGGGTGACTTTGCTCTAACTAAAAATCTCAATTTCATTCAGATAGAAAAAAACAAAAACAAAAACAACACACCATTACTGTGTGTTAGGGTTACTATGCAGATTGAATTCAACAATCAATCTAAAGGATTTAGCACAATGCCTGGAAAATGATATTCCATATTGTGTTTTTTCACTGCCAGATACACAGATTACATTACCTTTCTTTAAATAGTTCATCTACAACCTTCTGGGGATATCTATTGTCTTTTATTTAACCTGTAATCTGTTCTTCTCTAATTTAAGAGCCTTCAAAGCTTCAAGAGTCTTCCTTTGTATTTTCTGCATAAAACACAAGTTTTCAAACAATATTTGTTGAGTTGATTTTATTTCATAATATGTTCTCTTTTAAATAGCAACAGAAAGAACAATTTAAAATGTGCCATGAATTTTGGTAGTATTCTTCCTTTCTGATGATCCATAGCTCTTTGTCTTGGCTTTTTTTTTCTTCTGGAGTTCATATTCTGAGATAGCGCTTGAGGGCAGCATTGAGTCAGTCTGCACAGGACTGATCAGTGAACTAAAAAGAAATACAAAATCCAAAGGCAGGGGTCCACAGATAGGAAATGAGTAATTCTCCACATACATCACTAGCTTTAAAATATGCACTTTGAAACACAAATATATTTAAAAGATACACACCCCTCTGCATGCCTCATGGGCATTTTTGAGAATAAATGGCTTGCTTTGTCCCTATCCTGGGTGGCAAAATACACTGTCATCCATTTAACCATTTACTCTCACAGCAAAATAGAGCAAATGCATGTGCCACATTATAAAGCAAGATAAATTTATGAATAAAGCAAGATACATTTATGATGCAAAAGGCATCTCTTCTGCTCCAGTGATTAAATACTTCCTTAGTTGTTGGAATCAGCTAAATCGGTTCAATGAATTTGAATAAAAACACTCCATTAAATTTTTGCTCTGGAATACTAAAGAGGAGAACGATAACAACTTGATAGCTGTGGTGTATTTCACCAAGTAAGTTCCTAAGACACCTTAAGTCCAGCATAGATTCTACAAGATCTCTTAGACCATAAAGGTATCACTACAGATACCTGCTTAGATGCTCTACGGATGCTTGGAAACTCTGCCTCTGAATCCTACCAAGATCGTTACAGTTAAAACTAGAGTAATAATTATATGATAAAACAAAGTGGATTCAGGCATTTTCAAGAATAACTTTTTTATGGTACAAAGAAAGTTCATGAAAGCATATATTTGTTCAGCAACTTGTCTCTGTCTCTAACTTTCAGCAAAATCAAGCATACATGTTTATGCCAGTGAGGTTCCTATCAAAATAAGACCAAAAAGTACAACAGGATATGTTAGCTTCTCCATAAGCTCATAACTAATTTCTGTTGTACTTATTCTGATTTACCACAGAGTACTTTTCATATATTCATTCAATGGACATTCCCTACATACCCAATATGTGTGCAGTAGTAGGAAAATAAAGATGAAAAACATATGACTTGTATTTGAAATAAGTTAACAATCTAGGCATAAAGGAACTCACACAGGTACAAAAATAATTAAAATCATAATGATTTCCTTTAGATTTGGAACCTATTAATTTTTCATCATTAAACTACATTACACCTCAAGTATAATGTCAGAGAGCAGAAATCTTATTTTACAGGTGAAGAAAGTGAGGTTCATGTGTAGCCAGAGACACATGACCAACTACTACAAAGCTACCAAAAGAACTAGTTGATATATTTGTACCACATTTACTATCACTTTTTTTTTTTTTTTTTTTTGGTACCGGGGATAGAACTCACAACCTCACACTTGCCAGGCAGGCGTTTAAGCCACTGAGCTAAATCCCTGGCCCTACTATCACTCTTGAATCCAAGATTGTTGCAATGACACACACTATCTATGTATTTCCTTATACATACTAACATTTCAGTAAAAATCTTTAATAGATAATTGCTAATTGACCTTACTTTAACATATTTCATGCAGTCAATTATCCAGACAGAAATTTTACCATTCCTATGCCTTCTATAAGCCAGTTAACTTTTAAGTTGTTTAGAAGATTTTTTTCAGTTGACCAAAGCAGCACATTCTTTTCACTTGTGCCTAGAAATGGACTGAGGATAGGATAGTGGGCATTTGGGCACTAATGTATCTGAATTCAACCTTGCATTTCCTCACTTACTGTATTCCATTCAACACCATCTTCCTATCTGTATTTTAGAAAGTTTGCATTTAAGGACACTTCACAAAAAGGCATTTGGGTAATCTGTTCTTCTGTGCATCCAGCGGCATGCTGGTGAATATCTGACAATAGAGTCCAGGAGAGAGAAAAACAAAGCAAACTATGATAAGCAGTATTTGCCAATTTTTATGGAATAAATATTTTCACCACAGGCAATTTCAAACTGCACTGTGAACTCAGTGTGGAGAAAATGTACACAGTCCGGTCCCCCTAGTCAGTGTAATTCAGCTGCAGCAGACTGTCACACATCTCTGGAAGTAGACTTGGCAGTGATCTGTCCTTAGTCCCACACCTGGACATTCTCGCCATGATTTAGTCATAGTAGAGAGTGTTAGAATTGGCTTGTAAATTTGGTAAGTACAACCAGCACTGGGACTAATCATATGACATATTTTGAACTTGATAGGAATATAGGGAGAAAATGTTTAGTTATTAAATTATTAAATTAATGAAGAGAAAAGAGAAAATAAGAAAACAACTACACTTACCTGATAATTATTATTTCAATACACACACCTCTGAACTTAACTGATAAATCACTGGATGAAATTATGGATGGAGGCTTGGCTGATGCTAATCAGGCCAGACTCCAGTGCTAGAATGCTAGAATGCTACAGTGCTAGTGAAGCCTGAGCAGCATTTATTTATACATTTCCTTAGCCAGTCAGCTGCTCAGACAGTCACTCAATGGCTGATCCCTCAAAATTCCAATGTCAAAATCCAGAATCCTAATTGATAGTATTAGGAGGTAAAGCCTTGGAGAGGTTAGGTCATAAGAGCAAAGCCCAGACAAGTGTGATCAGTGTCCTCATAAATAGACAAGAAAGTCTGTTCTTTCACCTCCACAGGGAGACACAGCCATCAGCAAAGCAGGAAGTAGGTCCCTACTAGAACCAAATTGGCAGCACCTTTATCTTGACTTTCTAGCCTCCAGAACTGGGAATTGTGAGAGGGAGACATCACCAGAAAAGATAAGAAACCTAACATTCAAGGGAGACACCAAGCTCCCTCATCACAACACATTCTCACAGAAACTTGCATTGTGTTAGGAGAGCTACATGAATCTCTTCCAAGCATGGCAACCTGTGACCTAAGTACCTTATACAAGGCTGCACCTCCAAAAAGTTTTACCACCTGGGCACCACCATACAGAGAACCAAACTTCAAGCACATGAACCTCTGAGGACACATCCTAAATTTAGCTGCCCATCAGGGGAGTGTCCTCATTCAGGTCAATCAGACCAGAAAGAGCCATTCTCCTTACCTCGGAACATGTAGTTTGGTTATATAGACTGTTAAGGATTTACAGTTATGAGGGCTCATACTATCATAAAATATATTCATGGGCATTCATATTACTGTATTGTAATATGTATGCTTTATCATCTCAATACAAATAGCATAATTGAAATGAAAAAGGCAGTTCTGTATAGATATAATTTAAAGCTACTTTTTTATAAAGTTGTATGAAAAGCAGCCAAGTGAGTCTTCCCACACTTCTGAACACAGTACATGTATAAGTCATTCACATCAGAAGGTGATAAGCTTTCTGAAGGGCTGTTACCAGACAAGCTGCCTGGGATCATCAGACATTCCCCATATTAAAGCACAGCTGTGGGGATGGAACAAGAGTACAGCCCCAGGCAGATGGCAGCACACAAACAAACCATGCTGAAGAAGCCGCAACATGGGCAGAGTCAGGACATAAATGAAGGGGTTTTTGTTTCATTTTGGGTTTTTTTGGTTCTGAATAAATATCTAAGTCCAAGCCTGATGTTTGAGAACTGGAGACTGTGGTTTCCAAGCTGGTTTGGGTAGGGTTGCGACACCACCTGCGCCTGCCACTGAAGAATCTCCCCTAGGAAAAGGCACAGGCTCTTCTGGGCAGTGATTGCTCAGCACTGGACAGAGTCATCAGGTCAAGCTGAGGTCAGCATCTTCCTTTTGCTCTTTCTGTGGCCCCAGGGTTGGAGTCAGGGAGAAGAGCTGGGTCATCAACATCACTGCATACTTTTCTACAGAACAAAAATCTTAGTGTCATTTTTTCCCTTTTCATTACTTGATTTTGTTTCACAGAATTGTAAATAGGAACACAGAAGAGGATTCTCAGTTGATACCAATTGTTTTAGCTAGGGATGGTACTACCAATTACCATGGAGTAGATGGCTTTCCCCAAAAAAGGACAGAAAAGGAGAAAAAAAAACCTTCATTGAATTGATTGAATTTCAGAATTGCAGAATTAGATTTCACATTGGAATATAGAATAGAGAACAAAATAAAATGTATGGATAGACTGACAGAGAAGTTGTCTGCATTAATCTGGGTTCTACTAGAGAACGATTATCTTTTTTAACTAGAGAAACAGATACAACACAAGATATACAAATGTATAGGAAATTACAAGATTGGCTTATGATGATCAGCCACAGAGTTGGATGAGGAGGTGTGCAGAGTGTATCTATAGGCTGCTGGAGGCCGAAGGATTCAGTCCAAGGTCTGGAGTTCACTGCAGTGTCCTGTGCAAGTGTGCACCAGAAGCCTGATGGGTCTGTGACAGAGGCTAAAGGTTCTACATCAGAAAGCTGAAGAGTCTACACCAGAAGGCTAAAGGATCCATGGCAGAAGCTAAAGAATCTGCACTGGAAGCCAGGAGACATCTAAGCCAAAAGTAAAAGCTAGAGCTCCTCTGAAGAATAGAACCCCATCTGTCCTTCCTCCTTCCCTTTTATAACATCCAGGTGATGAGTCACCTTAGGGTAGGTCTTCTACACCTTAGGGTGTAGAATTGCTAAACTGATTTAGTTACACTTCTAAAGGTTTCAAGTTGACACAGTCAACCACTACATGCCCAGTTGGATAGGGAAAAGAAAAATCTCAGAAATTACAAATTAGATTTTTCTGCAGTGTGGAATTAGACACTGAGAATAAAAAAATCCTAATTGAGTTATGAAGATAAAGTAGTATCTCCATACATGAGTTGTCAATTATCACAACCCTGAAAATGTGTGTTTATTACACACAATCTATGGTAAACATATTAACTTAGTACCATATTATTCCAAATGCCTGCCCCACCATCCCACCCCCTCAACATGACTGATTGAATATTGAATCTTTTTATAACCACTTAAAGACCTTTAGTGTTCATACTGTTTAGAAAGAGATAACTGTTTAAAGTTCATATTATCTCTGATTCTTTCCAGTAAATGATGTTAATTCTGAGTCTAAATGTTGAGAAAAGAAATGTTTATTGAAGTAAATTCACTGTACAACATCAGCTGCAGAAAGGGGTTAAAAAGTCACTTTACATGATTATTAGTAAATATGTATTTAAATTCCTTACCCCTTAGGGATTATCCAATCTCCATATAGATTGTCTTCTTTTCAAGTAGATACAAAAGCATCAAGGGACAAGGAGGCTAGATGAGTCTCAGTGGATACGAGTGATAGGGTTTGGGGTAAGGTGTTCATGGTTTACTGTGAGCTTGGTTTTAATAGAACTGGACATGCTTGCCTTGTGTAAGGAAATTTCATGAGCTGAGTTCTGAAAGACATGTGTGAAGGGAGAAACAGGAAAATCCAATATGTTAAAAACCCATTTGATTCATCAAAGCAGAACTGACCTTAGCTATCACTGGTTTTTTGGCAGGTCCATTCAGATGACAGTAAATGGCTCCTAAAGGAACATCTAATAGCAAGACAAGGGAAGAACAAACTACTTTCTTTATAAGGCTTCAGATATTTCTCCCAAATACTGTCACCTCAACCATTTACCTAAATCTGAACCCTCTGATACTTTTAAGGTCATGTTTAAAATCTTTGTGATTTGAAGGCCTTTGTTCTATTCATCTACACCCTACAGAATAGGAATACCAGTTTTACAGATGAAGCCATTTGAGTTTTATTTCCCTCTATCCCCAGAGTGCTGTCCTCACTTTCCTCTTAAAATGCTCTGTCCTAGCATTCCGCAGAGGTGGGGAGGTGAGTCTTCATACTTCTATACTCAGTATGTATTTATATCACAACTACATTTTAATCATTATGGTTATACCCTCTTTCTTGTCTGTCTCTGACAGAGTGAAGCCTACCTAGCACAGTCCAGGCAGGAATCCCAAATTCTCTTTGCTGCTCGAATAGTGACAACATTCTGCCTTCCCTACTCAACCCTTCCTTCCCTCCACCCTGCCAGAGAGGAAAGTGCCGGTGGGCATTAGAAGTGTCACTCACAGCGGGAGCCGCGCCCCCTCAGAGCCTCCCCTCTGCCAAGCTTGGACTGCACCGCAAGGCTCCCTGGACTGAAAGAGGAGCCGGTGCTGCAGCAGAGGAGGGAGGCTGCCCCTCCCCAGCGAGGCAGCCCTCAGCCCCCAGGCCGCTATCAGCAGCCCGCAGATGGGCGCAGAAGCTCGCTGTCAGTCACCCCACCTGTGGCTAGCGCGGCCCAACCAGAAAATTAATTGCTTAGAAACATAAAATCAGCAGACTCAGATCAGAAAGGATTAGGAAAGGGAAGGTTAAGCAAAGGAAGAAGGAAGGCGTGCTGTGCTGAAGAACCTTATCAACCCAGAGGTTTATCTACGCTTCTGATGCATCCAGCGATTGATTTGGTTTTCAAATACAAAGGGGATTAGAACTAAAAATGTTTTTTGCAGGGGAGGCAATTTACAAAAAAGAAAAAGCTTAATGCCCTTTGCTTCGTATCGGGACGTTTATATGTATTTTAAAGGGAAAAAAATAGAAATAATTTCTGCTTCTATTTTTATATTTTGCTAATTTCACATTTAATTTGTTGGTGTCACTCATTTTCATTATATTTTATTTGCTATATTTTTCAGTACCAGCACTATGAGATAAGGTTTGATCCACATAATGGTTTCATGGAGCTATTTTTCTAATTCGTATTTTTTTAATTCATATTTTGTTTCCTTGAAGGTTTTTTTTTTAAACAGAAAAATAATAGTTCTGACTTGGCTGCAAATATCAATCCTCACAATTATTTTTTTAAATATCAGTTACCTGCAAAATAAAGTGAGAGTGCTATGATCTCTTGCAAAGCTCTTAAATTATGTGAGTCTATAAAGCAGTTTCCTACAGTATTTGAAAATGACACAGACAAGACATTTGGAATATGGAAATAAGGGATATGGGGGCAGGGTGTTCCTAACAGGATTCCATGTGGCTGTGCACCACATAACTCTTTCTTTGGGACTTTCTCCAATGGAGCAACAGAGATTAGTATCACCAAGGGCATAGTGACAAAGCAGCACTGGTCTAAGTAATTTTGATGCAATAGTTGGGCTATCATTATCTACCTAATTTATCATATTAAATATGTTTTTTATTAGTATTTTGCTTTATTTTAGTTTTAAAACAAATATATCTTTGACCTGGCACAGGAAATCACTGCATATTCTACATTTGAATTTAAAAAAAAGCAACTAACTTTTCTTCCAATAGGCATTTAGGGACAATTTAATTAACAATGAACTAATTCAACAAACTTTTATCAGCTGTCAACTGCTAGCATATGCTGGAAACAAAATATACTGTCCTTGTTCAAGGTATTTAATTAAAATCTAGTAACCAGAAAAAAATTGCATAAATAAAATAATCCCAACTACCATGTCTTGAGTATTTACAGGCATTTAGTCACTGTGATAGGCATCTAATATGTTTAATCTTCAAAGCAATGCCACAAAGTATCGTTGTTACTTGGATTTTATGGAAGAAAACACAAAAATGGGGGGAGAGATTAAATGACTCACCCAAAGCCAAACAGGTATACTCTGTGCAGATCTTTCTACACTACACCTTGCTTACACAGCATTGTATTATTGTAAGATATATATTATTTTTATAAGATAGATGTAGAATGAAGTAGTTTATATTTATAAGATATTTAATGCATTGCTATATTTATAAGAGAGAAAATGAAGTTCAAAAATGGGATAAAGATCAATGCTAAGAATATTCTAAGTAGGAATGTAGCTGACTTTTACTTCTGTTAACCAAGGTGAAGCTAGATTCCTTGTCTTCCTTCCTATGGTAACACAGACTTCCCTTTTCCTTGTATGCATCACCCTTTTAAGTTTAATATCAGTTACCTGCAAAATAAGTTTAAGAAACTTCCCTACTTAGAGTCTAAGTTTCATGAGGACAGGAACTACTCAAGTGCTGATGAATGTTAAACCGTCACTTCTCCATATTTATGGTCTCTGAAGTTCAGTATTCCCTAGACTACTCACATCCTTGCCTAATGGCCAGTAAAATACCTGAAAAAATAGCAATCAGCTCCTTTGAAAGCTAGTTTGCCACATTCTGCCACTGCAAACCACCAGCAGGAACTGCCTATGTTTGTTATCAGTGCAACCCCAGACCTGGAACTATATGTAGACATTCAATATGTATAGTAAATTTAAATACTGGTGAGTGAATGACTACTATTCCATGCAACCTGACATTTCTAGAAAATTATGTTTTGCTTGTCATCTTATACTTACTAGGGCAATCACAATTGATACCTTATGGATGACAACATGGGAAAAACTGAGAAGGAACCCAGGGAATCATACATCTCTGGAGGAGTTCATCATCAAAACCACCTGTACATAACTGTTGCAAAAACACTCCCCATTCTGTATGAGCCTCACAGGAACTGTGGTTGAGAAGAGATAAGAAACAATAATGTGCTATGTTGGTTACTTTTCTCTTGTTGCTGAGACAAAATACCTGACACACAAAATTAAGAAAGGAAAAGTTTATTTAGCTCACAGTTTGTGGAGGTTTTAGTCCATAATCAGCTGGCTCCACAGCTGGGTGGCATGGCACCAGGGCAACAGTTCAAGGCAGCAGAAAACAGCAAAAGCAGCACGAGCAAGAACAGGGAAGAACAAGCCTCTTTTCCTCCCTAATATTGTATGCAGCCTATTGCTGTAGGGTGGATCCTTTAGACCCACACCATCTCAGTGCGTTTTCCTTGCACAGACTCAGGATGTTTATCAACTGAGGCCCCCGGCCCCTTGCTGAGTCACTCAGTTAAACTTCTAAATGTCTAAAGTTGACAGAATGAACAACATCCTAGAGTGGTAAGGGCATGTCCTTTATACACTAGGATGTAGAACTGCTGAGTTACTTAGTTAAGCTGCTAAACTCCTCAAGTTGACAGAATGTATCAACCATTATATATGCTATATTGATTATGGTTTCATCATTCTACATGTTAATATTTAAATTTACTGTACATAAAGTGTATAGTCTCAGCCAGCCCAGTCCCAAAACACTTAGCTAGTATCTTGGTTGAAAATTTTACCACCTCTTCATCTTTAAAATATATAGAGAAGAGCTAGGGATGTAGCTCAGTGGTAGCTAGCATTGCACAAGGTCCTCAGTTCAATCCTCAGTAACACCAAAAAAAAAAAAAAAAAAAAAAAGAGAGAGACAGAGAGAATAAAATGTGTTATGTATATGCGGCAATCCCCTACTGTGAATGTAATCATTATGTGCTGTAAACATGTACTAGTAACTGTAAAAAAAAAATGTAGAAAGAGTACTAAATTTTCCCAAAAGAGATAGAGCCAGGAAGATCACAGATTTGAGCTTACCTTGGGCAAATTAGCAAGTTAGCAATACATTATCCCAAAATAAATAAAAAAAGACTGGGGATTTAACTCAGAGTAAATGCCTTGGGTTCAATCCTTTGTACCATAAAAATAAAAATAAAAATAAAAAGTAGGAGATGTAAAACAATGATAATACAGCACCCAAGACAGAACTAGGGCAAAGGATATTACAGATTACTAACAGTCATTATTATTGCCCTCTTTATTGTCAAAGACTTGTATGCCTTTGTTCTCTATCAGATCATGACACTCTAGAGTAGTGGTGGCAAACATATGGCTCATGCAGCGGGCATGCAGAGCCATCTCTGCCCCTAAACAAACAAAGTCACCCCAATCAAGTTTTGATAAGTTGTCAGCATGCATACAACAGCAAAGATCACATTAATTGTGCAAAAGCATGGCAAATGCAAACTTTTACCTTGTGTTGAAATATCCATAAAAGAGTACTTGAGATTCTGACTCACCTGGAGACACTGCATTGCAAAGTAATAAGATTCTTTATTTTATTTAATTACTCAAGCAAGGCATCCAGAAGTCCCATTGCTGGGTATACTGCATCTCTGCAGACACTTTACATAGTTGATGCTAGTCCTCCTTGCCACAGGCCTAAAAGCAATGGAGTCCGCTGACACCAATTGAAACCTCTGAAATCATTTTTCAGATACATACAGAACTGAACTAAATTTTTTTAAGAGTACAACTACTTAACAAAGAAAGGAAGCAGACCAAAATGATTACTTGTATTTATTTTTCATTTACAATTGTCAAGCCATGGTCAGTATCATTTTTCTCTGGGTTTTTTCTTAAATTTAAGCCATTTCCAAATGTCTTTTAAATTTTACTCTACTTTATCTACCACATATTTCATTTTGGTACTTTCTTCCTTTTTAAATATTAATTCCCTTATGTTAATCCTCCTGCAGATAATCCTCATTTACATGAAAAGCTGCCATTTCACCTATATAACCTTTTGTTTTCTTTCCTTTTAATTTTTATTATGCTCATCAGGATAGTTCATTTTATTTCTTTTTACTTATGTGGCAATTTTGTTAATTTTTATTTTGAATATGCTATAAAGGAAAGAGAACTAAGGAAGACATTATTAGTTATGTCCTTACCACCTTTATATATGGGTTTATTCTCATCTGTCATAACTTTTCGTTAAAGGGAAATTTATATTCCACAGGTTTGGAAAATGAATTTCATATGAAAGTATCTTCTTACCCTGCAGAATGTATATTTCTGTACAGTCATGTGTCATCATTTCATATTTCATGACTCACCTTATTTCTATGATTAGAAGTGTCTGACTTTCTTGTTTGGTTGAATATTCTGTGTTCGGGTTACATCCTCACCTTCCTCTCCCAGTTTGCTTCTCCTTTTCCTTATGTACCCAAGGCCAGCTCTGCTGCTTTCACTGGCAACTCCTAGAAAAGACGAGAAGGAACAAACATACAACTAAGTGACCAGCCTGATGAAAGAGGAGCCTGAGCGGGTCAGACCTTATTTTGTTTTTATTATTTTATTTTTCTTAACTGTTAATATAAATGCTTTGATTTATAAAGAAATTGTTTTTTAGAGTTTATTTCACTTTTGCAATTGTGTTATTTTAAATGCTACAGTTCATGATGAACTAATTCCTAATACTGCATTTGGAATAAAGCCACTTCTGATAATGTGGTTCTGGACTCTTTAATATCTGCATAATGGTGTGTGACCATGTTCACCTACAGGTGAATATGAGTTAATGATAAACATCTGGGAGATTCTACAGGAAGCTATGCATTAAAGTCCTGGTGTGGGGTGGGGTAGCAAAGATCAATTCCCAGGTCACTCCTTAGGGACTCTGATTTCAAGGTGAAACTAGTTTGCAGGTGGAATGGTGCCTTAGCTGCTTCAAAAAGTTAAAGTACACAGGAATAGACAAGGTGGAAAGGACACTGAAGGTAGAATGGCATAGAATGGCACAGTTAGCTGCCACAGAAGCAAGCACTCATTAATTGAACAATATCTATCAAATACCGACTATATGCAGGACTGTGTGTTACAGACTGGAAAAAAAAAGAAAATGGAACACAAAAGCTGACTTCAGGAAACTCAGAGCCAGCAGTCACAAAGGAATGCTTTGGGTGTGGATGCAGGGAGGGCCTCTAACCAGTCTCTGCCTCTGTCTCTGTCCTCTTCAGGCTATTCTCATACAGCAACAATACATACACGTTAAAACCAAGCTCAGAGAAGGCCACCTCTCCCTGGAAATCCATCTGTGTTTTTCATTTCACTCAGAAATAAATCCAAAGTCCTCACCTTGGGGCCCTGCAGGCCCCAAGTTACTGGGTCCTATTTTAGTTACTTTTCTCTTGCTGCTGAAACAAAATACCCAACACCCAAAGTTAAGGAAGAAAAGGTTTATTTAGCTCAGCATTTGTGGAGTTCTCAGTCCATAATCAGGTGACTCCAAAGTACAGCGGCATATAGCAGTGTGGCAACAGTTCATGGCTATGAAACACAGTAAAAGGAGCAAGAGCAAAATGGGGGAGCAAGTCTCTTTCTTTCCCTTAAATGGTATGCAGGCTACCCACCTAGGGCAGACACAGCACTCATAACTTCAACCCAAGCACTAGATATTGAACCAGTTACAAACTCTAGATTCCTCCATCTCTGAAAAGCCCATCCCCTGTGACCACAGAAGCTTTGGTAAGACCTTCAGACACAAACCATAACAGGCCTTTTCTTGCCTCTCTGACTCATCTTCTTTATTCTTCCCTTCCCTCCCCATGGCACAACCTCCCTGTCCCACTCCTTATCCTTTTCTGGCTAGGAAGTTTTCCTACTTTGGTTCTGTGTATCACTTGTCCCTTTGTCCCTAAAAACTCTCCTGCTAGAAATCTGCAGTCTCTTCTCTTACTTGCTTCAGTTTCTGCTTGAGCTTAACTATATCAAGGAGGCTTCAGTGATAAACCCATTTAAAATATATAATCTCAAATAGCTCCCCATCTCACCAGACTGTACCCCCTTCTGATCTTTATTTGACTTCATAACACTTTTTCCCACATGACAGATTGTATCTTTCTTTGTTGATTTGCAAGAGCGTGTTTCTTTCATCCTAAGAGTAATGTTTCACATGGGCTAAGATTTTGTGCATTGATGTAAATAAACTCGTTCTACTGAATATCTGATCCACAGTTATCATACATATATACTAAATGAATGAATGAATGAATGAATGAATATTTGGGAAGCCATAACAGTTTAATATGACTAAAACATGAAGAGGGGCAGGAAATAGAGTGGGATGGATGGAGGCAGAGGCTTGCTCAGGAGAGAACATCTATGGTTTGCAGAGGACTCTGTTTTAGCGTGACTCTTTGGTTGAGCGTGAAAGATGAATTCAATTATTTCCTCATTTTATAAATCAAAACCTGAGTCACAGACAGCTTGAGTAATTTGCTCAACTTCACAAAGTGAGTGAGTTACTAAAATTCCAACTCAGGAAGTTTGCCTCTAGAATGTGCCCTAACCAGTAGATACCCCTTTTGCAATATAAATAAAATATTTTTATGGCCAGCTGTCTTTAATTCATTATATAATTTAACCCAAAAATATGCCATTTAAGCTTAAAAACAGTAAGCATTCATTTAATTCTTTTTTTCCAAATGGGAAAATTATCACCAAAATAATTCTGTGCAAATCCTTTACACCCAGGCTGATTATTTCCCTCTTCTATGCTAGAAGGCGATGTCAGCTCTTGGCAAGGGAGGTGTGCCATACAAGCATTGCACCACACCTGGAAGGGCATGTGCCCCCAGGATCTACAGTCATAACAAGGATAGGTAGGGCCAGCTCTGTGGAGTGGCCAGATCCATGGAGGACCCAGTTATGAAGAATAATTGCAGCTTTGATAAGCGATCCTTTGAGAGGGTACAGGAGATGTTATGATTTAGATCTAAAATGCTCCCCAAAAATCTCATATTCATAGGTGGGGCTTTTGGCAGGTGACTAGTTTACTGGAGCACTATACTCCTCTATGCATTAATCCATTGATAAATTCATGGCCACATGTGCTGTGAGGAAGTAGAGGATGGTTAGAGGTGGGTCCTTGAGGCAGACAAAAAAGGGTGTATTGTTGTCCCCAGCTGCTTCTCTGTCCTGCTTTCTGGCTGTCGGGCTGTGTGCAGGTTTCCTCTGTCATGCCCTTCTACCGTGCCATTAGTCAGCAGACCACAGACTGAAGCCTCTGGAAACCACAAGCCAAAATAAACCTGTCCCTCTTTAAATTGCAGGTGTCAGATTTTTTTTTTAATTAGGAGAATGTTGACTAATACAGGAGGGAACTGACCCTCATTGGCTGAGGCATCTGTCTCAAGGCAGTGAAGAGTAAAAGTGAGAAAGGGAGAGTATTCTGGACAGACAGAACAAGAACAAGGAAGTAGAGAGTAATATACTGATTTGTCTGATTGCAAACAAGTTAGACTAATTCTTGGATCCTGTTCTCTATTCGTGAGTGATAGGTTTTCAAGGAATTTTATCACTGAAGATAAATCAGCACTCTGATCTCATTTGAATATCTTTGACATCCTATAAAATTGATTTCCTTTTTTTTACTTGAAAATGATGCTGTTTTTACATACAGAAGGGCTGGATGCATCTGTCATTTTGAAAGGGTTTCATCCTACTTACGCAAAAGTGCTGAACAGATACTCAAGGCTATTGTAAAGTCTGATCCTGGCAATTTTTGCAAGTATTAATGCATCCATTTTTGGAAAAACTGAATTAATTGTACATCTGCTTTAAGACAGTCTTGTAGCTTTTTCTTCGTCAAGGGTTCAAAAATATCAACTAGTTTATGTACTTATGAATTCATTATGTTAGACATGAAAAGCTTTAAATGGCGAGAAAATAAAACTAACTCACTGATTTCTAACTACGTTTTAAAAGCAACATAATGGGGGAAGGGAATAATTGGGAGTTCCCCCAAATTCAAACTGTCTTGATGTATTTTAAACTTTTTTTTCAGCAGTATTTTGTGGTAGAAATAAATCTCACATTAATGTCTCTCCAAGATACCTAAGTCCTCATTCTCTGAGATGTTTACAGAAGATGTCATTTCTCCCGATTTCAAGATGAGAAAGTATATTTAACTGACTTCCCTAAATTTACACACTTAGTTTAATGAATAACCAGTTTGGGCTTGGGGCCTGATTTTCTTAGGTGCCAAGTTTTTTCTTCTGTAATGGTGATCATGTCAAATAGCAAAGAAACAAACTTGAGTTTAAAGAAGGCATTTAAAATGTAATAATTTCCTTTGGTTGTTTTTATTGGACATTAATATAGGTGTCTTACTATGTCAGAGTCAAAACACTATCCCTTACTGAACAATGAAGATAGAAAGATTTTTTTCTCACAGTATATTTGGTCCATAGAAGAGCCTCAAAAGTATTTACTGAAAATGAATAAATAAATAATAGAATAAAATACAAGAAGGAGCCTGAATCCCATACACAGTTACCATTTCCTGAGGAACACAGGCTGTTGTCTTAGAAGGGAATTTTCCTTCTGAGTTCTGCTCACTGCCATGGGGAAGCATGCAGCTCACAGTGCCTGTACCCCATGCTTCCTTCCTGCTTGCCATGCCACAGCCCCAGCCCAGGCCAAGGCACATATTTATACTATGTAGTTAACTTTATTTTTTATTTTATTTTACTTTGCAGTCCTGGATAATGAAATTGAGCCTTCACACTGAGTTGCATCCCAAGTCCTTATTTTTATTTTGAGACAGAGCTTTGGTAAGTCACAAAGTTGCCCAGACTAGGATCAAACTTATTACTCTTGTGCTTCGGCTTTGCAGAGTGCTAAAATTACAAGTTAACAAATATACACAAATGTGTTTGATTTACACTGTGTAGTTTTAGCCATTTGTATCAGGGTTGGTTACTTGCATAGTTTGGACCTTAAATGCCCATCAATGACCTATTTATGGGACTGGTCCTCAAAATAATGCTACTGGGAAGTGGTGGCACCTCTGAGAAGCGGGGCTTAGTGAGAGTGGGTGGGGAGAGTGGGAGTCCAGCCCCTTCCCTTTCTCTTTTGCTTCCTGGATATGAGGAAGCAGTTTCACTCCACTACATGTTACTACTATCATGTGCTTTCTTACTATAGCCCCAAATCAATGGGATCAACCAGTAATAGACTGGAACTTCCAAAACAGTGGGTTCCTTTTCTCCTTAGATGTTAACTATGAACAGGCATTTTACTATAGTAACAGAAAGATAACAACTGTCCCTAACTCCCAAAGAATCAATTAGTGTAGTCAAAGACCGTCAGACTATTCCTACCAATAATTTAAATTTAGTAACTATAAATCATAAACAGAAATTAAATGTCAGTATAGCAAAATACAACTACTTACAATAAAAAGCAATGAAAACAAAGCAAAAGGAAGCAGCAGAAGTCAATTTTCAGAGATGAAACTGTAGTTCAGGTACAGGGAAAAGATGAGGTGACACTGTGTCCAGAGAAACCTACACATAGGCAGCAAGAGAGTGAGGGCAGCAAGGACAGGAAAGAAAAAAAGGATGAAAGGAGAGACAGAAAGACATAGAAACTCAGAGACCATGAAGTTGGTTCTTGACTTTCAAAATGTTAATTAACATTTTCATGAAGCTTAACTTTTATGTCCACTTTTTGAAACTTCCACTTACTGTTTTGACAATCTTTCCAATGCTTGCTGTATTTTATTCCAACAAAGAATTTTCACTACAACAATATATTTTAAGGTTAAAAAAATAAAACAAAAAATTGTAATAAAGCTGAACAGGGAAAGCACTATATTCTCTAATTTTGTTTTAGGCTGATGATTTTAATTAGGTGTTTTGTGGCAATGGCTTTATCAGGGCTATTGCTAGCTCACACTGCTATCTACGGCACTTGAATAAGTAAATGTGTCCTGTCGCCTTGCCAACAGGCTATTTCAAATGGTTTCCAGAGAACTGTGGTATTTTGGACTGATTAATAATTTAATAGAGTTGAAACATTTGTGGAAGAAAGTTTATTATATAATTCCTTGAACATAACAAATAACTAATTTGTCAAAAATATATACTGTCACCCTGACATGTATATGGATGAATGATTACCTCTCTTGGTCTTGTAGACACACAATTTTCCTTTTTTTCTAATATAACTATGATTTATCATAGCAACACTCCTGACATAGTTATTCCTTACTTGAATTAATATATTTGACATACAGCATCATAAATGTATATACATAAATACATACATAGATTTATATATTCACACATACTTTTTTAAACAAATATTCATTGAGGCTCTACTATGTATATCATGACAATGGGTGTTGGTCTACTTTGTACATCATTTCACTGGGTTTTGGTTGGGGACAAGGATACACAGGACATCACTGCAGATATTAGAAGTTAATGACAGGTTGAGTATTATTTACATATACGATTCTATTAAGATACAGGCATATTATGTTTTTCCAAAGGGGGCTTGTATTTGTCAGCTTTCTGTTGCTGGAACAATATACTTCACACCAGTAACTTAAAGAGAAGTTTACTCTTGGCTTACAGTTTCAAAGGTTTTAGTCCATGGTTAGCTGGCTCCTAGCAAGAAGTATCATGGCTGAAGGGTGTGGCACATGAGCATTGCTAATATGTGATGTCAAGGAGTCAGAGAACAGCTAAAGAGCAGAGACAGAAGAAGGGTCTGAGAACAGATATGCCCTCTCAGGTTATGCTTCCAGCTACCTACATTCTCCAACCACACCTACCTTTCTGCTATGAATTTATAGTGCTCTGTGATCTAATCACCTCACAAAAAACATCAAACACATAAATCTTTTGGGGGATATTTTTCTTCCAAACTATAACAAAGCTAGTTTGGAGAATTTGGATTCCTTCCATTTCTAGAGACCCATAATGTCTTAGGGGGAGTTAACAGGAATGAACATTCCCTTCTCCATTCATGTTCCCATCTACCTTGCTTAGCACAAGAGCGGATGAATCAATGATGAGTGGATGGATAGATGAACACATGAATATATGCTGAAAATTTTGCATGTGACATCTGATGCACTCAGGACAACAATGAGCATCATATGCCCATTTAAGTAATAGGTTTTTTCTTCTAGTGCTTACAAAAAACATAAAAATCTCTGTGTTGATTCTCATCCATGGGCTGCAAAATAACTTCATACAGTAAATGTTGCTTTTTTCCCTAGAATTTAAAAGTATTCATTTTCCTTTGATGAGTGGTGATATAATAATCTTTATATTTCTAGGAACAGTGCACTATTTTACTAAGTAAACTATACTAAGTTGGCACCAGTGGCTTTACCAATCCCAGAGAGTTAATTAATAAGTGTACCTTGCTCTACTCCAGTACGTTTCAAAAACACTGTCCATCATCCTTGATGCTTAACTTTGGGAGATGAATGGAACTTCACCAGCCTCTTCTCCATGTTTTCTGCTATGCATCATGTTAAACCCCTGAGCAAAGGGGAACAAAGACTAGTGTTCCACAAGTAGTGTAGGCTGAAAAATGTTGCCACACTGTAAATTTGAATATTATTTTCTGTGGAACAATTTCAAACCCTCCCAAGTTTCAAACCACAGCCCATAGTCAGAAACACAGGAACAGGATGCAACATCTGGGGCTTATTAGGGCTGGGGGCTTTTCTGGGTTATTTGGCACTAAGAAGAAGTGAAATAACTGAAATTAAATGAAGACTCACAAACCACTGCCAAGGAAAAAAAGTTGGCCACTAGTTAAGGTGTTAAGGACAGATTCTAACCAATAATAACTATTTCAGTGGGGATGAGAGTCCAGAGTGAAGTGAACTCAATTTGATGTGTACAGAGATGACTGGTGACTGGGCATCTTAACAAGAGAATGAGGGAGCTGGGAAGGGGCAGAGTTGGGAGGTTGATCCCTGTGAAACCTCCTGGGTGTGTTAACTGTCCTTACGGAGCCCAGGCTCTCACCCTTCCACAAGTACCTTATGGTTAGCTGAACAAAGAGTAAATTCATTTGGCAACCTTGTGTTTTCATAGACAGGCATGTTAAAAGGGGCTAGGATCATTTTAGACATGTGCCCTTGGGTTGCTAAAGACTTAGTGTTTGTTCAAATTGTCATAGGCCAACTTTGAGGCCTAAGATAAAATATGGCTCAGAGCACCCTTTCCAGAGTTTGGTCAGTGTCATCTTCAAGTCAAAGAGATGTACTATGCTATAGTGAAGAACGCAGACTTTTGTGCCTGCTTGTCCGAGTTTAAAGTTTGGCTATGCTTTTCAGATGTGTGTTCTCAGACAAATCATTAAATGCTACTATCTCTGTTTCATTATCTATAAAATGCAGATGAATGTAGTATTGAGTTTATGTTTGTGAAGCACACAGAATAATCCCTAGAACAAAGTACATGCTATCAAATGTTTTCTATAGTACATTTTATAAGGTAGTCTATCCATGATGTAAGAGACTCTCAGGTTGAATATACTTGCAGTGATTGATCTGGTTCACTTGGGAGTAGGAAATGCTAAAAAGCTCACTTGCATGCGCAACCCTGTGTTACAAGAACTACATTGTGGATCAGGGATAAAACCCCTAGAAAATAACCCTGACTCTTCTCCAACATGAACACAGTCCAGAAAATACTCAGCTTCTTCAGAGTTGAGCAGTACTTCAGAGGAACTATCTCAGAGCCATACAAAGGTACCATTTATAAAATGAAAACAGAAAGGGCCAGTGGCATTAAGTGCTTGCCCAGCAAGTGCAAGGTCCTGAGTTAGAATCCCAGTAGAAAAAAAAAAAAAAAAAAAACTGAAGAAAAGAATGAAAGAGAATTAGGCAAACAGACATTATGTAAATCAAAGAAGTGATCTTTATAATCATAATTGTTATCAGCAATAGCATATACTTAATATTTATTATTTTTTTGGTTTTTGTTTGTTTTTGTTTTTGTGGTACCGGGGATCGAACTCATGACCTTGTGCTTGTTACGCAGGCACTTGTGCCACTGAGCTAAATCCCCAGCCCTTTATTATTTATTATTAAATAAGTTACCATGGTATCAATATTCATAAAACCAAAATACAAAAAAACAAGAAGAAAAATAGACAACAGCAGAAATGTGGTATATTACTTGCCATAGGTTATGAAAGATGAAATGAAAAATGAATTAAATTTAACAAAATTGTCAAAATGAAATAAATCTGAAAATGTATTTAGGTAATATATATTATGCAAAACAGACCCAGTAAAGTAAATTTAATTAGTGTAAATAAAACACCATATTATAAAAAGATAAAATACGCTTTCCTTTTAGCCATGGAATAATGACAATAAATGACCATATAATGTCCACAGATTATAACTAAACTACAAAATATAGGAGTAATACAGCCACATAATGAAAATAGCATAGAAATTAATAAACAGCAAAGACCATACCAAATCCATGTCTACCTACAATATAACTTCTCTTAATTCTGTGTCATCAAGCAAATGAAGATAAGTAATATTAGAAAAATAAAGATAAATATATTTATAACAGAACAAATATATACTCTTAAATATTGTAATTGGAAAATGTGATACTAAATTTTTATAGCTTTATGCAAAGAATACACAGAAACAGTTGTTTCCAATTCAAAGTGGTTGAGAAAAATATTTTAAGAAATGTGTTTAAAGAAACCAGAAGTAAGAGTGATGACAGAAATTAGTAAGTATGATAAGAGGGGGAAGAGTTTATGGAAGTTAGACGACAGCGTAACCACAGATACATTAGAAATTATGAAATATGAGACTATTAGGCTAGAGATTTAGCTCAGCGGCTCAAGCATTTGCTTGGCAAGTGTGAGGTCATGAGTTTGATCCCCAGTACCACAAAATACCCCCCAAAAAACAAAAAACAAATCTGAGACTACTTTTCCAATATCATTAAATAAATTTGAAACCTCAGTACAATGCACAATTTTTTGATTATTAAACTTATTAATACTGACAAAACAGATAGAAAATGTTATGAAATAACACCATACAAGGGTTCTCAAAACTTGTCAGAAAGCAACCTACTTATGATACCCCTAAACAAGCACATTTTACACTGAGCATGTCTCAGAAATTTTTTTTTTGTCTTTTTGAGACAGAGTCTCGCTATGTGGTTCAGGCTGGACTTAGGCTCACTTTGTAGCCCAGACTGGTTTTGAACTTGCCACAATCCTCCTGCTTCAGCCTCCTGAGTGCTGGGACTACAGGAATGTGCCACCATGCCTGGCTGTCTCAGGAAATTCTAAACAAAAAATGTTTCCAATCATATTCCTAGGGAAGAGTAGTTACCAACAATACACACACACACACACACACACACACTCAACAAAACTTAAAAGTCAGTAATCATCTTCACATATGGATATTGATGCAAAAATCATAAGCAAAATATTTGTGTACAGAATTCAGTAACCTATGATTAATCACTATGCAAGTAACAGTGTTTATTCTGGAAATTCCAGGATGGCTCAATGTTAAGAAAATCTTTAATATTAAATCCAATGTATTAATGGATCAATATGGTCATTTCCATATATCTGAAAAAGACATTCAATATGAAGCAACACTCATTCAAAATAAGTACTCTTAAAACAGAAATATATATGTATATGTCCTCAATATGACTCTGTGCACATGAATACACATACATGCAGATACTATACAAACCATAGGATCATATTTGATGTTAAAAGCATCTCCATCAGAACCAGCAACAATAATACAAGGAAGTCTGTTATGTGTAACATCACTATTATTTATCATTATTCTAGTGGTACATGCTAATATAATTAAAAAATGAGAAAATAAAAGATGAATAAAATGAGAAAAAGGACTGAAAGTACCACTATATGAAGATTACATTATTGTATATCTAAAAATTCCAGATTAACCAACTGTAGTATTACATAAAAAGAAAATTAGGTGATTGAATATTTGATATCCCGAATCCAGAGACTTCAATATATAAAATAACACCAACTACAATAAATTGTTTATTAAAAACACATTTATGAAAGTAAATGTAGCACTTTCTCCTGAGTCTTAATCAAAAATGTCACTGATAAATATTCCCTAGGAGCAAGATCACCTCAAATTTAGAACTACTGACTTAAATATCCTTTAGTAAAAATGTGAAGTAAATTAAGGCATTGCTGAACAATGAACTAATATAACTTAAAAAGAATGAATGCTGATATGGAAAGCACTCTAAGATATGTTATTAACAAAAACAAGTTTCCAAACATTGTAGAGGTTCTTATTATTGATTCTTGTTGTTGTTTTGTATTAAAAAGATTAGGAATACAGTTATACATATACTACTTGGGTAACATATAATATGGCTGGAATAAAAGAAGTAAAAAAATATCTCTGAAAGAGGCAATTTGGTTGCTGGAGGCCAAGAAAGAGAGGGGGATAAATTACTTCACTGCCTCAGATTCATCATTTTAACAAAAACTCTGCTACACATGGAGAGAGTCTATAATGAAATGATAATTGCAGAGTCCTAGTGGATACAGGGACATAGATTTTGCTTGTTGGCTAAGTGGAATAAAATATAAGTAATTTCACAGGTCTGTTATTGGCCACAAGCTTAATGTTCTCATTATGGTAGCAACCAAATTACTTAAATCAAAGAAAACATTTTAAACCACTTAAAAATAAATACACTCTTATGAGCACTTTATATATGGTATAGTAAATGTCTTTGTGAATTCTCTTGAAGAGTTGGAAAACCTGCTTTGTGTTTTTCTTTTCTTTTTGTTTTATGGAAAGCCTGAATAATAGAACCAAATAGAAGAACTATTTTCTAGAGAAAATAATTCAAGAAGAAACTCAAGTGTAGTTGCAAAGTCTAAATAAATTTTGATTAATTTTTTTTAAAAAAAAAAACATACATTTACAAAAATGACTACAGCACATGATTCCCTCTTAGTGTCTCAGGATATTCTACATTATTATTAAAAAATAGATTTTCCCATTAAAGAAACACAAGTTTTTTTTAATGTTATTTAAAGAGAAAACAAAACAAAATTGAAAAAAGGGTAGCAACAATACAAAATTCCAAAGAAAAAAAGAAAAGAACAAAAAATACTAAGAACTCATTACTTGATAAATTACATACTGTCATCTTGGAAATAGTTGTTCAAGTTACAAAGTTAAAACATACAAAGTACACATTCAAACAATGAGACTGTTAATAGTTCTGCTCCATGATCTAACAAAAACAGTAATATAGTCACTTATCTTACACACTTAAACATACATGCAATTACATCTTTAGAGCACCCTCTTTTCCTCTCTTTTTTACAGTAGCAATTACACATTTTGGGTTTTATTACTCCTACAGTTCTTATTACTTTTTACACTAGAGACACAATGTGATATTTATAAATATGATTCTGATTAGTTCACTAATGAGGATAGTCTCAAGTTGTCTCCATTTTCCTATGAAGGCCTCAAGATCATCCATCATCATAGCTGAGTAATACTCCATTATATAAAAATACCACAACTTTTTCATCCACTCTGCGGTTGATGGGCATCTTGATTGTTTCCAAGATTTAGCTTTTACAAATTATGCTGCTATGAACAAGGGTGCACATATATCACTGTGCTATGAACTTTTCAGTTTTTCTGGGAAAATACCCAGGAGGGGAATAGCTGGGTTGAATGCAGCTTCCAGTCCTAGGCTTCTGAGAATTCTCCATACTGATTTCCATAGTGGTTGCACCAGTCTACACTCTCACCAACAGTGGAGCAGTGTTCCTTTTTCCCCACAGCCTCGCCAACATTTGTTATCAGTTGATTTCTTGACGGCAGCTATTCTTTCAGGAGTGAGATGAAATCTCAATGTTGTTTTAATTTGCATTTCTCAAATGACCAGTGATGGTAAACATTTCTTCATGTATTTATCTGCCATTTGTATATTTTTATCTGAGAACTGAGTGTTCATCTCAGATGCCAATTTTTGGAGAGGGTTTTTGAATTGGAGGGGCTTCATGTTTTTTCAGTTCTTTATATGTTGTTGCTATAAGTGCTTTGTGTGAGGGGTTGCTGGCTAAAATTCTTTCCCATTCTGTAGGTGTTTTTCTGATGGTGATTTCTTTTGAAGTGCAGAAACTTTTCAACAATGTGACATCCCAGTTGTTGATTCTCTGAATCATTTCCCGTGCAGTTTGCGTTTTGTTCATGAATTCTCTGCCTACCCCTATGTCTCCAAGATTTCTACCTACCTTATCTTCCAGTAGATTTAGTGTTTGTGTTTTAATGTTTAGGTCTTTGATCCATTTAGACTTTAGTTTTGTGCATGGTGAAAGGCATGGATCTAGTTTCAGTCTTCTGCATGTGGAGATCCAATTTTTCCAACACCATTTATTAAAGAGGCTATCCTTCCTCCAGTGAACATGTTTAGTGCCTTTGTCAAATATCAGGTGGCTGAGTGTCTTTGTACCTATACTTGCATGTTGTAATCTGTTCCATTGATCCCCAGGTCTGTTTCTTTGCCAGTATCATGCTGATTTTATCACTGTGGCTTCAATTGAGATGCCTCCTGCCTTGCCTTTATTGCCCAGAATTGCCTTTGCTATTTTAGGTTTCTTCTGTTTCCAAATGAATTTTAGGAGTGTTTTCTCTACATCTGCTACATACATCAATGGTATTTTGATTGGGCTTGCATTAAATCTGTGTAACAGTTTAGGGAGTATGGCCATTTTCACAATGTTGGTTCTTCCTAGCCAAGAGCAAGGAATACCCTTCCATTTTCTAATATCCTCCTCAATCTCCTTTTTTAGCATAGTACCATTTTCAGCATATAGGTCTTTTACATTCGTAACTAGGTTGATTCCTAAGTATTTCATTTTTTTAGATGTTATTGTGAAGGGCGATACTTCCATAATTTCTCTCTCGGTGAGTTTCTTGTTTGTGTACAGGAATGCTATTGATTTTTGCGTGCTGACTTTGTAGCCAGCTACACTGCTGTATTTGTTTATTACCTCTAGCAGTCTTTTAATGGAGTTTTTGGGGCCTTCTATTTAAAGTATCATGTCATCTGCAAATACTGATACTTTAACTTCTTCCTTTCCTATCTTTATTCCTTTTATTTCTCTCTCCTGTATGATTGCCCTGGTTAGTGTTTCCAGAATTATATATTGAAAAGGAATGGTGACAGTGGACATCCTTATCTTGTTCATGATTTTAAAGTGACAGCTTTCAGTTTTTGTACATTTAGTATAATATTGGCTGTTGGTTTGTCATAGATGGCCTTTATAAGGTTGAGGTAGACACTGTGTATTCCAAGTTTCTGAAGGGTTTTTATCATGAACATGTGTTGGACTTTATAGAAAGCTTTTTTTCTGCATCTACTGAGATGACCGTGTGGTTTTTGTTTTTGGCTCTGTTGATATAGTGTATCACATTTATTAATTTGCATATGTTAAACCATCCCTGCATTCCTGGAATGAACCCCACTTGGTCATGATGTATAATCCTCTTGATGATTTGCTGCATTCTATTTGCCAGTATTTTATTGAGAATCTTTGCATCAGTGTTCATTAGTGAGATTGGCATATAGTTCTCCTTTTTGGTTGGGTCTTTCTCTGGTTTCAGTATGAGGGTTATACTTGCCTCCAGGAATAATTTAGGGAGGACTACTTTCTTTTCAATTTCATTGAAGAGTTTAAGGAGTATTGGCATCAAATCTCTTCTAAATTTCTTGTAGAATTCAGCCGTGAAACCATCAGGACCTGGACTTTTCTTTGTTGTTAAGTTTTTTATTACATTTTCAATTTCAATAGCTGATATGGGATTATTCAAAATTGCTACATCTTCTTGTTGAGTTTTGGTAGTTCATATGTTTCTAGAAATCTGTCCATTTCCTTTGTGTTTTCCTCTCTATGTGAGTAGAGATTCTTAAAGTACGTGTTCATGATCTTTTGAATTTCCATGGGATCTGTAGTAATTTCCCCCTTTTCAGTTCTTAATGCGTGAATTTATGTTTTTTCTTTGTTTTTCTTTATAAGGTTAGCTAGAGGTTTGTCAATTTTGTTTATTCTCTCAAAAAACCAGCTTTTGGATTAATTCTTTTTTTTTAAATTTTATTTAAAGAGAAAAAAATCCAACCAGACAAAACAGAAAAATGGTAGCAAGAATACAGAATTCCAAAGGGAAAAAAATAAAAGAACCAAAAACAAACAAACACACAAACAAAAACACCCCAAAACAACAACAACAAAAAAACCCAAAAACACTAAGAAATTGCCACTTGTTACATTACATACTCTCATCATTGGAAATAGTTGTTCAAGTTACAAAATTAAAGCATACAAAGTAGACATTCAAACAGTGAGACTGTTAACAGTTCTGCTCAACAATCTAACAAAAACAGTAGTATGGTCATCTATCTTACACACTTAAACATACATGCAATTATATCCTTTAGGGCACTTTGTTTCCTCTCTTTTTTATAGTAGCAATTACACATTGTGGGTTTTATTACTCCTACAGTTCTTATTACTTTTTACACTAGAGACACAATGTGATATTTATAAATATCATACTTATTTATTTCACTAATCAGGATGGTCTCAAGTTGTCTCCATTTCCCTATGAAGGCCCCAAGATCATCCTTTTTTATAGCTGAGTAGTATTCCATTGTGTGAAAATACCACATCTTTTTAATCCACTCTGCAGTTGATGGGCATCTTGGTTGTTTCCAAGATTTAGCTATTACAAATTGGGTTGCTATAAACATAGGTGTACATATATCACTGTGATATGATCTTTTCAGTTCTTCTGGGAAAATACCCAGGAGGGGAATAGCTCGGATGAATGGAGCTTCCACTCCTAGTCTTCTGAGAATTCTCCATATTGATTTCCATAGTGGTTGCACCATTCTGCACTCCCACCAACAGTGAAACAGTGTTCCTTTTTCCCCGCAGCCTCACCAACATTTGTTATCAGTTGATTTCTTGATGTCAGCTATCCTTTCCGGTGTAAGATGATATCTCAATGTTGTTTTAATTTGCATTTCTTGAATGACCAGTGATGGTGAACATTTCTTCATGTATTTGCCATTTGTATATCTTCATCTGAGAACTGTGTGTTCATCTCAGATGCCCATTTTTGGAGAGGGTCTTTGAATTTGGGGGGCTTGCTGTTTTTCAATTCTTTATATGTTCTTGATATAAGTCCTTTGTCTGAGGGGTTGCTGTGGTTAAAATTCTTTCCTGTTCTGTGGGTTTTGTTTTCACTCTGATGGTGATTTCTTTTGAAGTGCAGAAACTTTTCAATAATATGAAATCCCAGTTGTTGATTCTCTAAAGTGTTTCCCGTGCAGTTTGTGTTTTGTTCATGAAATCTCTGCCTACCCCTATGTCTCCAATATTTCTACTTACCTTATTTTCTAGTAGAAGAAGTTTCTTATTAATGACAGACTCAGGTCATATTGACACAAAGATGAAGTGAAATAATATATGTGGCAATCCTAGCACTTAATAGGTGAATAAGAAATGTGTGTCAAAGTATTTGAATCAATTGGTAGCTTGAAACTTTTTTCTGAATGGCATTCTAAGGCCTTCGTGATTTCTTCATCTTATTGTAGGTTGAGTTGCCTCATGAACACTTACAGCTGTTCACAAACCCATTGCTGTGACACTTTGTGTATTTTCAGTTGTTCATTATACATGTGTGAGGGGTTTAATAGATGTTTTTGCTTACCTGTCTCAGCAAACAAGTTCTTTTTTCCTACTCTTATCCTTTGACCAATATAGTATGTTCCTAAATATTTATCTTTTGGCTTTGCAGAGCATCTGTTGTGGATAATTTTGAGCAGAGTTTTACGGTCACTTATGAGAGATTTCAGCACAACACAAAAGGAGTGAAGAGCCAGGTGCCTGGTACATAGCAGGTACTCAAATATTTGTACAATAAATTGGGTACTTGTGTGATGTGAACATAGGCAAAAAGAAAAAAAAATGATGCAAGATCGGAAAAGGTAATTTTTTTTTCTCACTCTTGGTGAATGTTTTTTTTATTTAAAAGAGAATAAAACAAAATGGGGCAGTACAGAGCAGATCAGAAGAGGACAACATAGGCAACACAGTACTTTACATTAAGTCAACTGGACATCAACAGTATCTAACACCATATTTCTTGCTCTGCTATAGTTGAGCATAGTTTCAATTACAATAATATCAAACATAACACAATAGTATAAAGCCATGCATATAGTGAAAGAATTCCAGGGCTTTCTGAACCGAATAACAGAAAATGATCAATGGGTATTATAATATCTCATTTTTGATAAAAAAGAAAAAAATTTGTTTGAACTATCACACATATTCAAATTC
>PVJX010016734.1:0-39726 GCA_004027295.1 Dolichotis patagonum | reverse complement strand
TACACCCTCAGTTCCTGGAGGGGCAGTGGCTCCCCCACAGGCTCTTGGCTTCCTCACAGGGTCCTAACTCCCCTCTGTGGGCTCCTGGCTCCCTAAGTTGTAAGGCGAATGCTGGGTGTGGCCACCCTGGAGCCTGTGGAATCTCAGGCAGGCCAGGCCTCCGTGCTTTGTCCCAGGCAGGTCTCCAGGAGGTTCCCTGCGAGTGAAGGGCCTACAGGTCCCAAAGAGTCAGGCTAGAATGTTGGTTTCTGAAAAGTTCCTGGTCCCAAACAGCCCAGGCCACTCTACGGGTCCGAGACTTTTGGGTCCCAAAGAGACAGGCCGAGATGCTGCTTTCTGGGAGACTTCCTGGGGGTGACGGGCGGGGCTATGGGTCCAAACAGACCTAGCCCAGATACCGATCTCCAAGCAATTCCCTGAGGATGAAGGGCGTGCTTACCAGTCCCAAAGAGTCGTGCCGAGATGCAGGTCTGCGCAGGCTTTTGATCCAAACAGCCCAGGCCACTCTACACGTCCGAGAGTTTCAGGTCCCAAAGAGACAGCCCGAGATGCTGCTTTCTGGGAGACTTCCTCGGGGTGAAGGGCGGGGCTACGGGCCCAAACAGACCTGGCCCAGATGCCGATCTCCAGGCAGTTCCCTGCGGATGAAGGGCGGGCCTACCAGCCCCAAAGAGTCACGCCGAGATGGAGGTCTGCGCAGACTTTCGATCCAAACAGCCCAGGCCACTCTACGGGTCCGAGACTTTCGGGTCCCAAAGAGACAGCCCGAGATGCTGCTTTCTGGGACCATAGAACATATTTAAGTAAATGCAAAAGAATCGAAATTATGCCATGCCTGTCATCAGATCATAGTGCCATGAAACTAGAAATTAATGATAAAAGCAACTGGGAAAACCTCACAAACACATGGAAACTGAGTAATACACTCTTGAGCAATCAGTGGGTCATGGAGCAAATTAAAGAAGAAATTAAACAATATCTACAAGCAAACAAAAATACAAATACAACTTATCAGATTTTGTGGAATGCAATGAAAGCAGTCCTCAGAAGAAAATTTATTGCACTGAGTTCCCAAATCAGGAAGACAGAATGAACACAAATAAACAACCTCATGCTACAACTCAAACATCTAGAAAAATAAGAACAAATCAAGACCAAAGCCAAAACAAGGGAGGAAATTATAAAGATCAGAGCTGAAATTAATGCAATAGAGACTATGAAAACAATACAAAGAATCAATGAATCAAAGAGTTGGTTTTTTGAAAGAATAAATAAAATTCAGGGCCAGGGATTTAGCTCAGTGGCTTAAGCGCCTGCCTGGCAAGCATGAGGTCATGAGTTCGATCCCTGGTACCAAAAAAAAAAAAAAAAAAGAAAAGAACGAATAAATAAAATTGATAAGCCCCTAGCCAACCTCATTAAAAATAGGAAAGAAAAAACTCAAATTCATTCAATAAGGAATGCAAAAGGTGAAATTACTACAGACTCGGTGGAAATCCAGAATATCATCAACACCTATTTTGAAAACCTCTACTCTCATAGGTTCAATAACACAGAAGAAATAGACAGATTCCTAGATATATTATATATGAACTACCAAAGCTGGATCAGGAAGATGTAAAACTGCTGAATAACCGAATTTTTACTAATGAAATTGAATAATTTAATTAAGTCCTTGCCAACAAAGAAGAGCCGAGGCCCAGACAGATTCACTGTGGAATTCTATAAGAAATACAAAGAAGACTTAATTCCAACACTCCTCAAACTCTTCAAGGAAGCAAGTCTCCCTAAGTCATTCCTAGAAGCAAATATTACTCTAGTACCAAAATTTGAGAAAGACCCAACTAAAAAAGAGAACTATAGGCCAATTTCCCTAATGAACATAGATGCAAAAATTCTCAATAAAATATTGGCAAACAGGATGCAGCAAATCATCAAGAATATTATACACCATGACCAAGTGGGATTCATCCCAGGAATGCAGGGATGGTTCAACATACATAAATCAATAAATGTAATCCACCATATCAATAGAGCCAAAAGTAAGAACCACATGATCATCTCTATAGATGCAGAAAAAGCTTTTGATAAGGTCCAACACTCATTCATAAGAACCTTACAGAGAATTAGAATAGATGGTCTTTACCATGAGTTCTTTACTTCAATATGATAAAGGCCTCTATGACAAACCAACAGCCAGCATCATATTAAATGAACAAAACCTGAAAGCCTTTACCTTAAAATCAGGCACAAGACAAGGATGTTCCCTATCCCTGCTCCTATTCAATATTGTACTGGAAATACTAGCCAGAGCAATCAGACAAGAGAGAGAAATAAAAGGAGTAAAGATAGTGTCATGGTTTATGTCGGTGGCCCCCAGGCCTCATGTATTTGCACTGTACATTTGTGACTGGTTCATTGCCTAGTGCTTGGATTGATGGTGTCAGCGCTATACCCTCCTAGGGGGTGGAGCCAGGATATGATGTAATGACAGGAAGAACGTGTGTCTCTCTCTTTTGCCAGTTTCTGCCTTGTGGTTTGCAGCCTCCATGAACTGTGGCCCTGCCATGCCACGCTGCCTTGGAGCCAACTGAGTATGGACTGAAACATCCAAAACTGTAAGAAATAAATCCTTCCTTTCCCAACTTTGGGCATCAGGTATTTTGTCTCAACAATGAGTAAAAAGTAACTAAGACATATAGGAAAAGAGGAAGTTAAATTATCATTATTTACAGATGACATGATACTTTACATAGAAGACCCCCAAAACTCCATTGAAAAACTCCTAGATATAATAAATAAATTCAGCAATGTAGCTGGATACAAAGTCAATACTCAAATATCGATAGCATTCTTATACACTAACAACAAAACCACTGAGAGAGAAATAAGAGAATCCATACCCTTTACAAGCATCCAACAAAATGAAATACTTAGGAATCAATCTGACAAAAGAAGTAAAAAATCTATTCTGGGAAAATTACAATACCCTGAAATAAAAATTGAAGAGGATCTCAGAAAATGGAAAGACATTCCTTGTTCATAGATAGGAAGAACAAATATTGTGAAAATGGCCATTCTCCCAAAATTGTTATATGGATTTAATGCAATCCCAATGAAAATACCACTAACATACCTCATAGATCTAGAGAAATCACTCCTAAAATTCATCTGGAACTAGAAGAAACCTAGAATAGCAAAGGCAATTCTAAGCAGCAAAGGCAAGGCAGGAGGCATTACAATCCCTGACTTGAAATTATACTACAAAGCTACTGTAATAAAATCAACATGGTACTGGAATAAAAACAGACCTGAAGATCAGTGGAATAGATTGAAAGATACAACCACAACCACAAACTCACTCAACCACCTTATCTTTGATAAAGGGGCCAAACATGCTCACTGGAAGAATGACAGTCTCTTTAACAAATGGTGCTGTAAAAATTGGCTACTCATATGCAGAAGACTAAAACTAGGCCCATGCCTATCACCATGTACTAAACTAAAATCTAAGTGGATCAAAGAGCTAAATATTAAAACAGAAACACAAAATCTGTTGGAAGACAAAGTAGGTAAAAATCTTGAAGATATAGGGGTGGGTAGAGAATTCATGAACAAGAATCAAACTGCACAGAATCAATAACTGGGACCACATCTTATTAAAGAGTTTCTGCATGTCAAAAGAGATTTCCAGCAGAGTGAAAAGAAAACCCACAAATTGGGAAAAAAATCTTATGTCCCTCAGACAAAGGACTTCTGTCTATAACTTATAAAAAATTAAAAAAAATCAGACCCTCAAAATTCAAAGACCCAATCCAAAAAGGGGCATCTGAAATGAATACACAGTTCTCAGATGAAGAAATATGAATGGCAAATAAATACATGAAAAAAATTGTCACCAGCATTAGTCATGAGAGAAATGCAAATTAAAATCACACTGAAAATCCATCTCACCCCAGAAAGAATGGGCAGGATAGAAAAAACCACCAACAACAAGTGCTGGAGAGGCTGTGGGGAAAAAGGAACTCTTCTGCCCTGTTGGTGGGAGTGTAGACTGGTGCAACCACTGTGGAGGTCAGTTGGGAGATTCCTCAAAAAGCTGGGTTTGGAAGTCCCATTTGACCCAGCTATTCCGCTTCTAGGCATATTCCCAGAAGAACTGAAAACATCATACCACAGTGATATATGTGCACCCATGTTTATAGCAGCACAATTTGTAATAGCCAGATCTTGGAAAATAACCTAAGTGCCCATTAACTGAGGAATGGATAAAAAAGTTGTAGTATTTTTATACAATGGAGTACTACTCAGCTATAAAGAATGATCACATTGAGATATTTATAAATAAATGGACACAACTTGAGATCATACTCATGTGTAAATACCGTATAGTCTCCCTAGTATGAGAGTTGGTAAGAGTATATAAAATTGTATGGTAATCATGATTCCCCATTTCATTGCTTTGAAGACTTTCAATGTTTTTCATTCATCAGTTGGAATGGTTTTATTCTGTTTTGTTTGACTTTATTAGGTGTGATTGTATGAACAGCTGTTTTGAAGAAAACAAAACATTATGGCAGCCATTGCTGATTTAATACCATCTTGCTTAGAAGTCCTACCATGCTTCTATTCTTCTATTACCATCAGTTCTATCATGTTGTGTCTTATTGGGATTTTAATCTATGTGATAGTATGAACAAATTTTTTATTGAAATTGAGATATTATAGTAGCCATTGATCATTCTGTTATTTGCTTCCGAATGCCCTGTAATTATTTAATTCTTTTGAATGGTTTTATACTATTTTGTTATGTTTGATATTATTATATTTGAAACTATGCTTAACTGTAGCAGAGAAAGAGATATTTTGATAGCTACTGTTAATGTCCGGTTGTCTTATTGTAAAGTGGTGTGTTGCTTATGTTGTTTTTTCTGATGTGCTTTGTTCTGCCCTCTTTTGTTTTATTCTCTTTAAAATTAAAAAAAAAAAAACGAAAAGACACGGTATGGGAACTACAGAAAGCCTCTTATAAGTATGTAGACACAATAATGAAGACAAAAGCCAGCCTGGTAGGGAAGACAGAGAAGAAAAATAGGAGCAGGATTTTGGTGGCATCATCACATCAAAGGAGGACATTATGTTACCAGTCCTGTGTTTCCTTCAGAGATACCATGACAATCAAAAGTGTTTTCTCAGTTTTGGCATTTTAACCCTGGGGATTAGCAATTTCTTCGTTGTAAGGATATGATGTTTAGTAACATCCTTGGGCTCTACGCAATAAATGCTACTAGCATTGCTTTCCCACTTGTGATAGCCAAAGATCTCTTCAGACATTGCCAAATGTCCCCTGGGAGATTCAGTTGTTCCTTGCTGAGATCCACTGATGTAATATAATGTTGGATGTGACTGCACTTGAAAGATTAAAATTTCCTGGAGAGTAGAAAGCACTATTGTCAGTGTATTGTATTTCCCTTTAGAGTTTTTAGTCGTTAAAACTAAACATTCTTTCAAGTTACATTTTTATATTCTGATAAAGTTTTCAGCTACGGAATAAAAAGCAACAAAGTTTCCCAAAATCAGAGGGAAGATCCAACAACAGATACAACTTGATGCTGTCTCACAGGACCATGAGTTCATAGCTAATAGGATATTCTAGAAGGACATTCTGGTTACTGATTAAAAATGGCACTGAAGAAAGTCCATCCTGCCTGGCTTCAGAACTTCTGCAACCAAAGTATCTGGAAAACCTTTCTTCCAGCAATTCTCCATTTCTCCATGACTAGGGGTGTTTGCACTAGGTGTGTTATTTTTGAGTTTATTCATTCAAGAAGTGGGCTTTGGAGCCTGGATCTTTGGCAGAAACAGTAGTAATCTTGTGTAAGGTTTTGTTTTTTTTGAAAATGAAAACCTACCTTTTCGGGATCCCTGTTGGTCCATGTTCTAGTCCATGGTTTGGAAGGAGCCAACACCTACTGTCATGTGCTAGATACCAGGGACGGTGTATAGCCTAGAGTGAAGCCAGCCCTAGAGTGAACATAGAGTGTGGTTCAGAGATGGGTATGTAACCCCCTTGGAGCCAATGGGCCTCCCTTCTGAGGAGAAGAACAAGTGTGGATTCAGGGATATGTGAGCCAGAGCCTCTGGGAGCCCCTGTAGTAGTGAATGGGTTCTCTGGCTGAAGAGAAAGCAACAAAGAGGAGAGAAAGGAGACCAGACCCTGTTAATAGAGCTTGGCAACAGCTTCAGCCTGAAGTTGGTGCCGCTCAGGACTTCTTGCTCCTCCTGACAATAAACTCTTAGTTTTATTTAAAATAGTTCGGACTGGGCCTTTTGTCTCTCACAACGAAAGCCAAACGTGGCTACGAGAAGATAGAATGGCTCTGCTGAGGCTGATAGCTTATAAGAAAGTGTCCACCTCCTGAGATGCACTGGAGTGATGTTTCGCTGCATAGTATGAAATGTGGCAACACTCTTAAACTATTGAAGAACAGGAGGAGAAAGACTGGGGAGGGAGAAGGAAGAAGAGGAGGAGGAAATAGTAGACAAAGAGAAAAAAGAAAGAAGAACCTGAACTATAAAAACATATAAGCAAACAGAAACTCAGGAGCTTGTGTGCCTAAACAGCTCTCCTTTTCCTGACAAACACACCAGAGATATATGAGATACTTGACACTTAGGAGCCATCCTCTGGTGTCAGACATTAATAAAGATGTCTTTGGGGGACCCAAACCCCATGAAACAGGGTCTGGCTGAGCCCTGAGGTGTTAGGTATCAGCTTGCCCAGAACCCTGTCAGGAACCACTTCAGCTTCTGAAACCCCAGAAATACAGAATTTCTCTCTGTCTGTCTCTGTCTCTGTCTCTGTCTCTGTCTCTGTCTGTCTCTGTCTCTGTCTCTCTTTCTCAAACGTGACCCACATAAATACAGCCCAGTGACTTGTGTTTAGCTTGTTGACAGGAGTTCTAGGTTCCCCACCTGCCAGTGTTTTTGCCAACATGAAAAATAGGGGAAGCAATAAGAGAGCAGAAGGCCGGGCCTAAAGAGGCATCCGGCCTTGAGCACAATAGGTTCTCTCCTTTGAGAAACCTCAGAGCTGTGCAGGAAGTGAGACACCCGGCTGGACCTGAGTGGCCTCCAGGTGGTCTCTGTGCAGGCCTGCTTACACCCACTGAGGTTTCCCTGAAGTTCAGTCTTCAGTGACTCTGTGACTCTTGTAGATGCCAGCAGAATTGTGCGTTCTCTTACATCAACAGTGCTGTTATGACTCAGTAGCCAAGTCATTAATTATATCACCCAAACAAAGGTACCTTGGGTGGTCTTCTGGACAAACGTCCCTGTGTCTGGTGGAAAAGGATTAGAGGAGGGACAGCAAATTTACTCGTGGTAGTTAAGTGCTGCCACACCTCCCCTTTGCCAGACTCAAATTCAAATATTAATTCTGGGACCCAGAGGAAGTGAACTAACTTCTTGGATCCTCCATATCTTTATCAGAGGAGAGTGGTAATTTGTCTCACATTGAGGTACTGTCAGGAGGGTGTGCTCAACAGTGTCCTAGCTTTCTGTCTCTGGGACTAAATACAACTTAAAAGAGGAGAAGTTTGTTTTGGCCCATGGTTTCTGAGGTTTTAGTCCACTATTGTCCGGTTCCAAGGCAGAAACATCATGGTAGAAGGATGTGGTGAAGAAAACTGCTTATTTCATGGCAGCCAGGAAGCAAAGCCAGCCAGACAAAGGGAGAGGCAGGAATATACCCTTCTGGGTTTCACCCATCGTAACCTACCTCTTCCAGACAGGCCTCATCTCCTGTAGCAGTCAGTGCTTACTAAAGAAACAGGTAACAACATAAACAAATATTTAAATTTTACGAGGTAAGTTTACAAAGGTCACCCATGGAGTCAAGTGTGAAAGAGAGCAAAACATCTATGTGAGCGTTGGGGATCCGCAGGATCCAGCTGTAGACCTGGCCCTCCATATAGTGTCCCTTGCAAGTGTATAAAGGGGCAAAGAGTCTTCAGTGGTAGGCTTGTGGTCTGTACCAGAAGGCTTTAGCCCTTTAGGGTCAGTACTAGAAGCTAATGAGTCAGGAATCAATGTCTGGCGTGACAGAGAAGACTGGGTCTCCTTAGAAGAAGACAGAAGCAATCCTTCCTTCCTCCTTTCTCTTTGCCAGCATTCTGGTGATAATCATCCCTAGGGTGCAGCCTCCACACCCAAAATTATGTTGAGCCAGTTTAATTGGACATTACTTACTCAAACTGACACAATCAATCAACTATCACATCGCCTAACAGCACCTTAAACTGTGAACTCATTGATGGATTAATATATTGATGAGGTGTCCTTATGACCTAATCAGTTTTTGAAAGCCCCGTTACTTAGGCTTTGGGGACATTTTGGACCCAAACCAGAACACTGGCCTACAGAAACACATGGTAGTTGCCATCATCATTGTTATAGTCATTTGAAGCAAAGATCTGGGTTCACTCACTCGTCAAGCTCACCTCAGAGTAAAGCTCAAGAAGTCATTCCAGTGTCTCCACTGGGTTCATACTTCCCATGGAGAACCAAGCGAAATCAATTTGGTTTGCCACTAATTTTCAGTATGCAAGAGTTTCTTCTAAATCATTACTTCAAGGCTACAAGAAATGTCTACGTTTTCATTACTTTCCACCATATCTTACACATAACAGATGTCTCCCTGAAGTTGACAACCAGAAATTGTTGCAAATTGCATTTGCAAAGAGCGAGCAGTGGCTGCATTTGAGTGGCTCTCCAGCGCCCCCAGCGCGAAGTCCTCATTTCTTTCTCCAGCCTAACATCGGGCCACGAGTGCCAAAACAGCCCCATCTAGAGCTCAACTTCATACATAATTGGTCAGACACAAGTTTGCCTTAATCATGAATGGCTATGTAAAGCAGATTAATGACATTTTGATGAACTTTTCAACTCAATTTGAAAAGCCATGCTACGTTAACCACACTTTTCAATTACCCTCCAGGAAAAACTCTGGGGAAAGTTGAGACCCCGCACAGCATATACTGTAGAGATGTGAGCTAAACCAGTCATCTTTTAATGTCCTTCCTATATCCAAGGTCAAGGACAACTACAATGGGATCAACCCAGCCAAATAAATTCTCCTTCTCTGGAGGAATATTCCGGTGTGTTCAAATTAAAGCATCTTTGGATTTGCACTTGAGAAGTAATTAAATGTGGCCAAATCAGGATGAAAGAACAAATACAGCCTTCCTTTAGACATGCATCAGTTTCTCCTTTTTAGATGGCACTCTGGGTGGGCCAATTGTTTCAGAGGTTCTTAGCGGATATAGAACCAGACTCTAGGAGCAATGGGCTAACCTTTCTTCTTCACTGATATCAAAGCTCCTGGGGCAGAGACATTTGTCTGTTGCTGTAAAGACATTGAGCAAGGGTAGCAGTTAAGTTGATTTGTATTTTTTAATGGTCTGTTTAAATACTAAATAAGTATGATTTGGATTTCTTGAAAAATAGTTATAGTTTGGGTCAAAAATGGCCCCCAAAGACTCTTGTGTTCAGAGGGGCTTTTGGAAGGTAATTGGGTTGGGGAGTGCTAACCTCATCAATCCATTGATGAATCCTTAACTATATGTACAGCTAGGAGGCAGGCCCAGATTGAGGGAGGCAGGGCTGGGTCAATAGGGACATGTTTTCTTGTCCCCAGGTCATTCTTTTTTCTCTGTCTCTCTTCCTTGGTCTCTCTGTTCCCCTCTCCTTCATCATGCCCTTTCACTATAGTGTTTCTGTCTTGGAGACAGTTGAAACTATTAGTAAAAATAAACCTTTTTTTTCATTAAGCTACACATGTCAGATATTTTACTCCAGCAATGGAAAGCTGACTGATACAATAAAGGAAGAAACTGAATCTTTTCTTTTTTCCTTGATAATTTTGGCCCTATGTGGTCCAAAATGAGCTCCAGTAGAAGGTGCAGGAAGGACAAAGGAGGGATACACTGCAATTATTTAGGGTTCTTTTATAAAAGCAGTTTCAGGTTCTTTTATAAAAGCAGTTTCAGGTTTAGAAAAGCAGTTCAGAAAAATGGAAAGGAAAATACAGAGATTTACTATATGAGCTGTCCCCATATGTATGTATAGCCTCCCCCAATATCAACATCACCCACAGAGTAGTTCAGGTTCAAACTGATGGCTCCACATTGATTCAACACGTTTGCCCAAAACCTATGATTTGTGTTTTAGTTACTTTCACATCACTGGGACAAAATACCCAGCACTCACAATTTAAAGTTAGGGATGTTTATTTTGCCCATCATTTCAGTCTATAGATGAATGACTCCAAGGCAGGAGAGAGGCATGGCACAGGAGCATGGCACAGGAAAACTGCTCATGGAATGGCATTCAGAAAGCAGAAAGAATTAAAAGAGGATCCAGGGAGGAAGAAATACCCTTCCAGGCTATGCACCAGTGACCTCTGCCCCTGCCCCACTGCCCAACAGCAGATCAGCTATAACCACATAATCCAATGACCTTCACAAGCCCTATCTTTGAGTGCATGAGGCTTTGGGGGGACACCCAGATATAAACTATAGCATTGTGTTAGGGACCTATTTTTCTTATTATGATTACTAGCTATATTAGTTGTGTAAATTAATAGGTCTCACTGGGAGAGATCACTCCTGATGGGTTTGGATTAATGTTTAATGACACATATCCATCCTAATAGTATCATAGACAATTTTCATTGCTTAAACATCTTCTGCATTCTTACTATCCACCTCTCTCTCCCCAACCCATGAAAACCACTAATAGTTTTACTATCTTCATACTTTTGCCTTTTCAAGCATGCCATATCATCAGAATTATACAGTATGTAGCCTTCACATTGGCTGTTTGCTTCTAGAAATATGCCTGTACAGTTTGCCCATGTCTTTTCCTGACTGGTGTGCTCATTTCTTTTTAGCTCACACTACATTTTTTATTCTGAGAATTTTCTGAAGTGTGTTTCCCTTTCTTGAAATTGTTTTAAAGAATATCTGCCTCATTTAACTTTTGCCAGTAAATATCTCTCTAAACTAAGTATCTGCCAGCACCCCACATTCATGTATTGAAGCTCTAATCCACAATGTGACTGTATTTGAAGGCAGGGCTTTTAAGGAGATTACTAAGGTTTTGGTTTGTTTGTTTGTTTCTTTGGTAGTTTTTTTATTATGTGAAATGACATTTTATTATTTTACTATTACCATACAGTATTAGAGTGTATTTTCTCCAATAGTAATTAAGATATGGGATAACATTGCTCTTTGATTCTCCCAAGAACCTCAATATCATCTGTCCTTTGGAGGATTCAGTTTCACACAATGTCTGTGATACTGTCCACGAGGATACCAATGATACTTCATTGTAAGCAACATTTTGCTAAGTTGTTTTATCATGAATCCTTGCTCACGGAGTTCATTTTCTTCTAAGTTGTTTTTCAGCACTTGATCACGTGTTTCCTCAATTTTATGGACAGGATCTGGTTGAGGTCTTGTGTATTCATACTGAATATCCACAGAAGGGTGGCAGCATATTTTTGTCCTGCAATAAGATGTCAAAGAAGTTCTACTTTGCAGTTACGGTCATTTGGAAAAGAATATGTAGATTTACAGTAAGCAGGAGATAAAGCTGTACTCTGGACTGGAAATAAATGCTTCAAGAGAGCTCTTTTCCATATTGCCTATTTCATTGCTGCTGCCACGGCCGTAGTGTCTCAAGAAGCTTTTCAGGTGACACAAAAAACAGATAGTAGAAGAACTGCCTTTAAAATCTGTTTCTAGACACCACTTTCATTCCACTAGGCCACCATCTTGCTCACATCTGGGTCTTCTCTGTTAAGGTTCAATGAGGTTATAAGGCTGGAGCCCCAATCTGATCGGTGTCCTGATAACAAGGGAAGACACAGAAACCCACACCGGCTGCATCTCTGTCTGTATCTTTGTCTGTCTCTCTCTGTCCCTCTGTCTCAATCCCTCTCTGTCTCTGTCTCTGTCTCCATCTCTGTCTCTCTGTTCCCAAATATAGGAAAAGCTATGTGAGAACACAGTAAAAAGTAGGCATCTACAAAACAGAAACACAGATCTCACCAAAAAGCAATCCTGATGGCACCTTGATCTTGATCTTCCAGCCTCAAGAACCAAACAAAACTCTCTTGTTTAACCATGGAGTCTTCAGTATTCTCTTTTGTCAACTTGAGCAGATTAGTACGGCATTCATCGTTCATTTTCCCTTACTACTATCCCATGTTCTCCACAATTGCTTCATTATATTCCACATTTACAGTGTTTTTTTTTTGTATTATCTTATCTCTGGCTATTGTAATGTATTGTATTGTATGTGTAATGCTTGGGGCATGGTAAGTCATCTACAATTAGTGTCGGTTAATATGCTTACCAAATGGTATTTTCATTATACATTTTGGTGAACATAGACACATTTTACCCTTTGCTATTTGATTCTTTCTGAACATCTCAGTCCTAAGTCATTGAAGAGATATGTGTCTTCCCGAGGGACTATTGGAGAAGACACACCAAATCTAAGACCATAGGCAAATTCTTTGTCTCTTGTCATACCTTCCTACTACCATCCTCCATGTCCCTGCCACAAATGTGCACACATGAACACACACACACACACACACACACACACACACAATGGGGAACTCGAGGTGATAATGGAATTAACCAATAAGTCTTACAGAGAGAACTGTATGGAACAAGATGGAGGAAAGAAATAGGGTTAATACTGGCTTTTGGTGAGGACAGGTGCATTAGCTCAGCCTACCTGGGCTGGTAATTTTGGGGCCTGTCAAGGGACAATGCGGCTATTCCATGTCTTGGGTGGCTGAGACATCTTGACTGGCATGGAGCAGAGTGGTGGAGGACTGAAGGTTGATTCTGCATTCATGGTTCAAATCTCAGCTTCTACACTCTGCGCCGCAAGTGGAAATTATAAGCCAACCTTTTCCCAGCATGGGCAGGAGGAATGAACAAGTCAACACTCAGTAAATAAATGAATAAATAGTTCAGATAATGCCTGCTGTTACTGTTAATAACAATACCACACAATCTGTCACTTCTTGTTAAGCAACATAACTGATTTTCAATTTGCAATGTAATGTAATGTCTCAATGTATTGAACTGAAACATGGCTGAGGGATTCAGCTGTATATGTAACTGCAGTGCTGTCTGTGTAAAGGAATACTACCATTAAATCTACACTCACCTCTGGAATACATGTATAAATATGCATTTATCACTGAACTGCATCAAGAGGGAAAGAACTCTTAATAGGGACCAATTGGTCAAAGATCTTCAGTGCAGCTTGGGTAAAAATGGAAAGGGAGCAGATTCTTTTGGGAAGAAAAGTCTCTTTGGAGGAATCTCTGTTTCCCACCAGAGTTAGCTGATTTACCTCTAGCAGATTTCTCCTTAGAGGGCCTCTTAATTACTTGGGGCCTGGATAAATTACTTAGTCTCCTTTTCTCACTTTGCTCATCTGTACAATGGAGCCAATAATAGTAGCTACTTTAGGTATATTTGTGAAAATTACATAAGCCAATCCACGTAAAGGTTAAGAACTGAGTAAAATGCTTAGCACTACCTGCAACCTCAAAACTATTAACTATCTTTGCTCTGTATCATCGTGCTAAAGGCTAGGCAGAGCTTTTAAGGACTCATTTTTTGGGGGTGATCTTTGACTGTGTTCCTGTGTTGCTGTTATGGGAGGGAGCTGATTCAGGCTGATTGGGGGTCATCTTAAGAATCAGTTATTTCATTTTTTTTTAACTTGCCTTCCCTGCCCTTGGCCAACCTTACCAACACCACTGAAATCTGCCTGGTGATTATCATGGGATAAAAGCTTTTATCCTCAAAAGTTTTGTTTGAGAAGCTTGGGCTGCGCTTCTCACTGCCGGCTTTGCTGCGCGCCGGGATTGTGTCCACACTCCTATAAAGGCGGAGATTATCTCTCTCTGTTAAGGGTTTAAAATCCTACAAGCCGGCCATGCAAGTGACCAGTATCAGATTATGATAACAAGATCATGTTCAGTTATAAAAACAAGTGTCTAAACTTTTCTCATGTCACTTTCTCCCGGGGTCCCTTCTGAGAGGGGGCTCAGCTCATTTTGAAGGCTGTGCTTTGAACTGAATTCATGGGGTATTTGCATAAGAAGATTTGAGGTTGAAGAATGGCCGCAATTGCATCTGCCCATTAATATGCCTGCTAATTCAGCACATTGTAAGCCTATTGACAGCTCACAAAAGGCTCAAATTCAAGGACAGTTATCCTGTGGCCATTGTGAGAGCTTCAATTCAGGGAATATGTTCTCTCGAGGAATACAGTTGTTACAATTAGATATTTTTCATGAAACATTATAAAGAACTAATGACAACCAGAAGCACAATACTGCAACAACCACCAAAAAACATTCAGAACTCCATGAGCTTGACTCGGGCTGGCTTTCCCTCTCGCTCTCTCATAATCTCCTACACACTGATTTTCCCAAGTGCAGCTGGCTTGTGATGGATAGAGATCTCTGCATGCAAAGGCATATTTATCTTGCTCCCTAAATTTAAATAAAAAGCAAAATGAAATCAACAGATCTCAGCAGAAGAGAAACCCACATTGCAGGCATAAGTAGTGGTTAATTTAATCCCGTTTATGAAAAACTTCACACTGTCACCTCCAAGGGATACGCAAGGCAATATTTTAGAGCAGAGATGAATCGCTGGAAGGGAGAGAGCTTATCTTTTTTCAGGGGTGGAGAAAAGATGTTTATGCAGATCTAGGAAAATTCAAAGCAGGCAGAAAATGGTGCTGAAGGTGGCTGAGTTTAGGCAGGAAGGGTGATTTAGCGAGAGAAGCTATCTCCGGAGGGCTCTTGCAGAGTGGCTGGGTTGGGAGGTGGGCTCCTTGGCTGGGCTGGGAAGGACAGCACAAACTTTCTAAGAAATTAAGGGCTGAAATGTCTCCAGCGGGGTGTTTGTGAGCGCCGTGGCCAGGGACGCCTGGATTGGGGACATTGTCTCCGTATTGTGTTCAGCTCCCGCTCGGCTGGCCATTGTCACAGGGGCCCATCAAGCCCCTGGCCTGAGCACCGGTTGTATTTTTCTCACTCTACATCCCTCAGAAAAGACATCAAAGACCAGAGAGATGTGCTTTTTGCTTTGTTTGGTGTCTGATTCTCAACATGTGGTTTCCCGGGGCCAAACTTCGGCACTTTTAACCTATTCTGCTCAGCTTAGGCCTGGGCTGTATTTGAGCATTAGGGAAACTATAGTAACCGATAATCTGCCTGTTGCTGAAAAGAAACTATGTATCTTGTCACACAAGAGCTGTCGGTTGATCACTGTCCTAGACGAGACCCTTTAGGGGCTCCCAGCTTTCTTCCCCGGGGACTCAGCCCAAGCCACTGAAAAGACGTCAAAACCCTTTGCCTTTCTGCCACCTAGGGCCCGTGTTCATGTTCATTTATATTTAACAAATACAGCATTGTCCTTCACTACATATCAGTATTTGATTATCTATTACAAATGTTTTCATCAAGTCAGAAATGAGACCCTATAACAAAAGAGGAAAAAAACAGCAGCTCAGAGACGGACAGGACTGGGATAGTCTGGGTGGGATGTTCCAGGATTTTGACTCATCAAGCCAGACCTCTTGCAAAACAGCTCCAACGAAAAAGTAGCAGGGACCTAATGCAGGATAGATGGTGTGATTATAAGGGCAAGCATGACTTGAGCAAAGTGGTGTGGAGTATCTGGTGAGAGTAAAGACTCGGGAATCTCACTGCGCATGCAATTCCCACCTTTGCTCTTACTTGCTGTGCAACCCTACAGAAGTCTTTTGTGTCCTCTGAATTTCCTGCTAAAGACAGAATAACAACAGATCTTACAAGAAAGTCCTGGGAGGAGGATTAGATGAGCTAATCCTTATGATCCTTATGAGAGCACAGGGCTTGGCACATAAGCAAGGATTCAAAAAGAACTGGCTGTTATTTGATTGATACCTTAAAGAGAACCACAAGCTAGAAGCCACCAAATGGGTTCATAATCATAGCAACTAGTATTATTGTTATTGCATTCTGTCTTTATTGCTGTTCTATCTTGTTAATGAAATGTGTTTTAATTATCAAGATAACTAAAACAATGCAGACATGAAGTGCATCAGTGAGAGTCTATAGAAGCAATCTCTGGTATGTGGTTGAAGTGAAGTAGATGAAGCAGGTAGGATGCAGGCTTTAGGAGGGACTGAGGCTCAGAGCTGTGCATTTCGAGTCTCCCTTGTGTCACTTAGAACCAGTCCTACTCTGAGACCAGCGCTGGCTGGAGTCCGCCCCTGGCAGGCTCTCATCACACACACTGACTTTTCATTCTTATTGGTAAAGGGAATCCATGTCAGGTGTAGCATTTGACAGCTCACCTTTCCATTTAGCCAGTAGACTGTACCTCTTCCCTTGCTAGGAGGATGCAAATCTTGCCTTAGTCTTCTATTGTTTTTCTTCTTTTAGAAAAAATCTCATATTTGTTTTGAAATGACATAATAATTGCTTAATTGTTTTGCAATTATGTAATACATAAATGAAAGGTGACCATGCTTATCTTTTGGGCCCCTATGCCATGTGACTTTGTATAAAATACTTCTATGAAATGAATAATGGTCCACATTTTACTGTCTGTTGTAAGCCTATGCTAAGAATCTTACATTCTATGAACTCATTTTACCTTTATAACAATCGCATGTGGCTAGGAAGTACTGAGCTCATCTCTATCGTACAGTTAAGGAAACAGAGGCAAGAGTAAAATAACTTGCCCTTGTCCATATTGTTAAACCATTAAGTCCAAATTAGAACTCAGTCCATTTGCCAGAGCCCAAACCTGCTAAAAGACACACGTGTATGACACACACACACACACACACAATACAAAACAGTGTACTGTTTGGAACTTCCCGTCTGGACCTAATTTTGCAGCTTGACACATACATCTTTATGTGTCAGTCTCTAAAGTTGCCTCTTGCACTTTGAGAGGTGCGTTGAGTTTTGTGGCATGAATATATCACTGTGTATTTAAGTTGGTTCTTATTTTACGTTCAGGCAGATTTTGTTGCCTGCCTGGGACAGCTTAGTTCAACTTTCGGCTCAGAACTCAATGTGATGTGCTCTTACAGAAAAGCAAACAGAACACATGGACCTTCTAAAAGAGACAGGTGTTTATTAACTTTCTTTCAAAAATGAAAACACTGTGGCTCAAAGAATTAATGTGACTCATCCAAGGTCACTCGTGCGTTAGTGGCTGGCAAGTCTGAGTGAAGTGCACAGAGAAAGTTTCCCTCAGATCACAGCGCTTAGGACTGGGGCCTGGGGTTTTTTAACAAGCACCTCTTCCTGGTGTTTTGATACACAAGGCTGTTGACAACCACCCAAATAGATGGACACTTGTATCCTTTCAGCCAACTCTGAGTTTAGAATTGCAAGGCTACCAGGCTCACAATGTTTACATCCCATGAGCCTCTGACAGGCAACCTTCCCCACCCTTACTGGCTGAGCAGCAATTGGGGCTCCAAGGTCCCCACAGTGAGACTTTATGTGCACTCTTCTAAGTTCCAGCTCCAACTGCTTGGTGAACCCATCTTGGCACTTCTCTGCTAGTTCAGTCTCATACTTAAACATTGTCCTGCTGCCTGGGTTGGGAGGAAGAGAGTGGCTGCCTCCTAATGTCACCCTGTCTCCTCTCCAACTCAGTCTTTGATTCAAGGCAGAGTTTGACAGTCTTTGAGGCCCTAGGAATCAGCCAGTCCAGTGGGATGTGCCACACATGGACAGACTGAATCACAGAGTGGATAAGTGACTGGCCCTGGGTCACTGAGTATAAATGTGATCAAACTGGGAAGAGCAAAGATCTGAGGTTCTTTTGCCACACACAATCCTGTCCACTCACTTATGCATTTAACAAGCACTTGTTGAATGCCTCTGGGTACTAGGCACTGTTCTCAACAGTGGTATACAAAGCCAGGTAAGCCATGGGTTCTGTTCTAGAGAATTACAATATCTTTGAGAAGATGGATGAATAATCAACAACAGGGCACTGTAATAAACAAGTTGGTACATTAGTCAGTGTGAGCTGTCATAAGAAAATACCACAGATTAAGTGTTACACAACAGAAGTTTATTTCTCACAGTTCTGGAAGTTATGAAATCCAAGATCATGGTACCAACTGGATGTTTCTTCGGTTAGGCTCCTCTTGGGTTGAAGACTGGGGCCTTTTCCTCATGCTTCACCTGGTCTTTTTAAGGTTTACCTCTCTCCCTGTCTTACTTATCTCAAAAGGACACCAGTCCTAAGAGCTAAGGATTCCATCTTATGACCTCTTTGAATGTCCTCCTTAAAGGCCCTGTCTCAAAACACAATCATATTAGGAGGTAGGGTTTTCACATATAAATTTTGAAGGGAAACAAAAGTCAGTTTATAAAAAGGTTAAAGAATAAAAAATAAATATCAGCTTGACTTGATTAAGAACTTACATGCTGGGCTTCACGCTATGCACTTTGGATACGTTATGTCACTCAATCCTCATAGCAGCTCTAATCATCCTCACTGAACAACTGAGTTAACCGGTGCTCCCAGAGAGGTTCAGTGGCTCCTAAAGGCACACAGAGTGACTCTGAGGCCCCTCTCTTACCTAGTACTAGGAAAACTACCAGGAAGCTTCAAGGAAGAAGTGAAAAACTGGTACAGTAATCCCAGCAATCTGGGAGGCTGAAGAAGGAAGGTCACAAGATCAAGCCCAGACTGGGTGACCTGGATGACAATTAGTGGGACCTGTCTCCAAAGAAGAACAAAAAGGGGACTGAAGATAACCCCAGTACCAAGGACCCAGGTTTGAAGCTCATTACTGAAAAAAGTCTAAAAAGAAAAGTTAAAATGAAGAAATGGCACGTGACAGCAGTTTGCAGGACTAGTAGGAAAGAGTGTCTCCTAGCTGTGGCCAGCCTTTCTTTCCATCTGGAAAGATGACATTTGTTTGCCACCTACCTTTTCCTTTAAAAAGTTCCTAACTACAGCCTCATTGGGGAAAACGCAGCATTTGCAACCAAGTCCCTGGGCTCCAAACTTAAGTTAGCCTGTGTTAAGTGCTTTCCCAGTGGCCCGACACCGCCTGGCAACTGGCTGCCTTCTGCTTTTGACAGCTTGGCATATTTGGTCATTTACTGGGTGCATGTGAAGATCAAATGGGTTAAGATTCTTCTCTTTAAACAGCAGGGAAAAGAACATCAAAAAGGTGTACATTTCATTTCCCCAGTTTTGATTAAGTCAAGCATGAAATGAAATGTAATACCCTCAAGTGGCTGGGGTTTACACCATTGATGTTGTTACTTCTGCTTCAGGAGGTCCAATCAGCCCTGGGCAAGGGGAACAAGCTAACAGAGTTTTAGGGTGGCCAGATGGACAGGGTTTACCATGGTTGAAAAGGCAGCTTAGTGCTTGCCTCTTCAAGCCAACTGTGTGAAATTCTGATGTGGCCCCTTCTCCTCCCAGCATGCCCTCCTGAAGCCTTCTTGCCTCCCTGTTTTGACTGGTTCTGAGCTAATAGCAGAGAGAAGAGGGCAGCCAGCATGCAGAGGCCACACTGTCTAGTCCAGGGCTGCTATGGGGCAGGGTTAGCCTGAGAAGGAATTGGGATTCAAGGAAGGAGAAAAAGGCTTGATTCTTTCATGGCTCCTCTAGAACTCATTACAGATGATCACACCACGGGAGCGTGGGTGAGTATCCTAGTGTGCTGGGCCCTGAAAACAACTCCAGCCACCTGGCTCTATTTGTCTTAGCAAAATCCCATGAAGTCAGCTTGGAGTGTTAAACAGAGACTTAACAATACCCCTAGGGCTGACCACATGACTGGGCATGGGTAATCCTGAGTCCCGAGCAGGCAAACATTTTGCAGGTAGAAGGTATGTCATCTATTGGCCCAAGGCCTGGGAGATAATTTCTTATTTGAAAACAAACTTATAGGATTGGCTTCAAAATATAAAACAGAGAACTGCAAAATCAAACTTATGAAATGCTTCATTAAATATCTAAAGAGGTAGGATTAGGTCTGAACTCTTCTGATTACATCTAAACAATGAAGACTAAGCCAGAAGAACAAAATGGATCATTTCTCCTCACTAAGGCAGAACTGAAAATGATGAAAATATCCTAAAAATGATTTCAGAGACGGTTTTTGGGGTAGAGAAGACTGTACCTCATAGGAGATGTGAATAGAGATGGCTCAAGCTCTGTATCTTTGATAAAACTGAAGAGAGGGTAACGAACACAAAGCTGCAGGGCCTGGTGGGTTTTGAAAACAGCTCTCAGGGCAGCAGGAAGACACTGCAAAGTAGTCCGCTGCAGTTTGAGTCTCAGTCAAGCAGGATCTTCTTTAGGCTGGGAAAGACCAGTTTTTCTAAGTTGTGTTTCAGAAAGTATGAGCCCAGGCTCTGCTAAAGCTCCAGGGTCTCAACAACTGGAGGAGAATAGCAGGGCCTTGGGAAGAACTTAATAGAATCCTTAATGCTGCTAACAATCCGCTACTATTGAGCTGCATTAAGTAGATATTATGGAGGGACAAAGAAGTAAATAGCTCAACATCACCCTCATTCGCATGTGGCGGGCCAGCGGGACCATTTTATGGGCAGCCCTATTGTCCCTTCACTCCCCAGGTTAGCTTTAAATTGCAAATGATACCCTGAAAAGCAGCAAGAAGTGGTTTTCTTTTCTTCTCCTCTCTTCTCTCTGTCTCTCTCCCTCTCTATCTCTCCCTCTTGCAAAATGGTCCTCACAGAAAGAAAATCATTTTAGGCCATAAGAAAATGAAAGACATTGTTGCCGTGGCTCGGACCGTAACAAATGAGATACATCATGGACCCAGGAGCTGAAAGCTATACTAGAGCTGTTTTATTTTGGTGCTTTGGAATGTGGTCTGCATGAGAACATAAACAATGCCAAATCTGTACGAATTAATAGGCCAGGCTTGACATATTTCCCTTTGTTTGAGGCCAAACAGGCAGGGACTGGGGATGTAAGAGGAGGGGGAAAAGGAGAAGGGACAAGAGCATCTTATTTGATTAAAAAAAAAATCCAATAATCCAGCCGATAGGTGGAGTGTGTGTGGCCACTCCTTTTAAGACAGGGCCTTCAGAATCAATGGCTGACCAGCCATCCACTACTTGAAGTCTCATCCCTTCACTTTCCATGATCAAAATGCTTTAAAGGAAAAAAAAAGGTCTCCGAAGAATTGTTTGCAAATTGCAAAGTGCGTCAGCGACTGACATGGAAATGCTGGAAGCTGGAAACCTATTCCCAGGCAGAGGCCTTCTCTGTCACCTTGGTGGGTGAATAATTGTGCCTTTTGCATACGCCTTGTCATCAGCAGCAGGAATGAGGGGGCCCCAAGGACCGCCCTGGCAGCACGGGGGTTGCACCAGCAGAGTAAATTAAAACACGGATTAGAGCAAGTATGATTGGGGATGACAAGCAGGGCGGGCGCAGCCACGGAGCGAGCCATGCTGCCCATCTGGTCCTGGGAAGCCCATGCCGCGCGGCTCTCTCCCCAGCCTGCTCCAGCTGCCCGTCTGGAGGGGGCATTTAGGAGGCCTCAAGCCACTTTCTGGAACTGGGGAAATTAGTTTCCCTTCTTTACAAGTTCAGAAATACCACCAGCTGCTACTAGGTACTTGGGGGTTTCAGGGGCAATATCCATTCTCTGGCCCTTGTGCAGATGCACCCAGGAGGGAAAGGTTGGGTTGGGAGGGTTTCCCAGGGCCTGGGCCACCCCCTCTTCAGCTACTTTGCTGGCACTCAGAGAAGACACTTCCTGGGGCCTCAGGCTGTGGAAAGCAGATCATGGTGGCAGCCTGGCCAACTGTACTGCCATGGTCGTGCATGGAAAGGAGCTGGGACTGTCTTAATGATGAGATCCATAATACTGGTGCATACTCATTAGGCACAGACCATAGTTTCTTTCCTTCCTTCCTTCTTTCCTCTACCTTCTTTCTTTCTTTCCTTTCATATTGGAGGTTGAACCCATCTTTACACTAAGCTACATTCCCTAGTTCTCACCCCCATTTTTTTGGTTTGTTTTTAAATTTTGAGACAGGATCTTGCAAGTTGCCCAGGTTGGGCTTAAACTTGTGATCTTTCTGCCTCAGCCTGCCAGGGTACTCGGATAACAGGTGGTGCCACCATTCTGAGTTCATACCATTTTTTAAAATTGTTGTACTGGCAGGGGATATAGCTCAGCAGTACAGTGCCTGCCTGGCAAGTGTGATGTCATGAGTTTGATTCCCTGCACAAAAAAAATAATAAATAAAACAGTTGTACTTGCATTTCCAGGGTATAATAGTTTGAGCAGATGATACCCAGCCAAAGATGTTAAAAAGGATCATGTGGGGCTGAAGCTGAGAGGTGAGAAAATGGAAATTGCTTCTCAGTCACATGCTTGGGGACAAAGGACCACCTCAAGGCAGTGTCACTCTTTAGCTACCCTTTTTACAGGAAATGCCTTTCACCATATGACAGCTGCTATGGACAAATTTCCCTACTACATGGGTTTCTTAATCCATGTCAAAGGCAGGAATTGGTGTGTGAGAACCACATGAGAGTCACAAAGTACAGTTCATGGACTTGATGCCTCCCGGACCTCAGCCTTGCAACAAGACACCAAGAACTTTCCCTGTAAGAAATGTGCTTAAAACGAGTGAGATCATCTTCCAAATATCAGCGTCTAAGAGCAAGGCACACATTGATGGTTGCTTGGATGCCTGGTAAAGGTTCATCACATTTGAAGATGGACTTCCAGTGGTTTTCATCTTTCACCAAAGCTGTTTTTGGCACTTTCCCTGTCTCTGTAAATGACAGGTCTGTCCTCCCTGTTGCTCAGACCTAAAATGTTAACAATAGCCTCTCTTTTTCTCTCGTCTTATATCTGATCCATCGGTAAATCATAGCAGTTCTTCCTACAGAATGTAGCCACTGCCAGATGCGGTGACACACATCTATAAACTTAGCTACTCTGGAGGCTAAGTCAGGAGGGTCACAAGTTTGAGGCCAGCCTGGGTAACTTAATGAGACTCTGCCTCAATAGAAAAAAATAAGAGGGGCTGGGGTGCAGCTCCGTGGTTAAAGACCCCTGTGTTCAATCCCCAGCATTGTTAAACAAAACTTAAGAAAAACAAAATTGCCGTTCCCATTGATACCTGTCACACACTCTCATTCCTGGCCTGGACTGCTTACACCAGCCCTCTCCATGGCCTCCTGGCTTCCTCATGCCTCTGTAACACAACTTTTAAAAGGATCCCTCCATCCAAAACCCTGTAGTGGCTTCCCATGTTGCTCAGAAGAAATGCCAGTGCCCTCACCCTGATGGGCAAGACTACACCATCTGTCCTGATCCTGTGTGTTATTTCTCTTCAGATCACCATGTCATTCCGATGGTGAACATATTCCCATGCCTCTGCACACAAAACACAACCCTTTTGCAGCGCCTTGGAACTTGCTGATCCCTCTTTTCAAATGCTAGCTCATCAGGGAGGCCTTCCTTGCTCCTCTAAATAAAATAGGTTTACCTTCCCCGTATCCCTGTCACTTTCTCTCTGCTACCATGCTTCATTTTTCTTCCTAGTATTTATTACCTAGATCTTTTCTGTTTTATCTGCTACTATGTCTTGGAGTTAAATCAGTGCCTGGTAGACAAAATGTGTTTTATATATATATATATATATATATATATATATATATATATATATATATATATAATGACTTTCTAATCTGGAGGCTTTTGCAAAAATAGCTATTATCAGCATGGGTATAATCCCTACCACCACACACTTCTCTCCCTCCTTTTTCCTCCAACAAAGACACCTCGAGTGCCTCCCGTGTTCCATACACCTCCCTAGTTAGGAAGGGTAGCCTCTTTTCTCCTCATGGTGACAATTCACAGCACAGGTGCCCTTCAAACCCCTAAGTCCCTTTCCCCTCCATCCCACCCGTTCTTTTCTAGCACCCTCTGCCACATTAGACTTGGCCTTGAATTCACAACCTGCCTGCAGAACTTGGATCTTGTTTTCCCCTTGCTCTAGAACATACTTCTTTGTCCTTTCTCTTCTCCTCTTCCTCCCCTTGCCTTTCTACCTGGTAAACTTGCACTGTGCCTTCTCAGATGCTGCATGAATCCCAGTCTGTCCATTTCCACACAGCTTCTCACCTTCCACGCCAATCCCATACAAGGTGCCACAATTTCAGCACCTTCCTGGATGACAGAGAAAAGGTGGCAGTGATTTTAGATTGAAATTAAGGGGCTTTTGAAACCCCTCCTAGTTAACTGCTTTTGTTCTGGAGGGGCAGGGGAAGGTAGAGCACAGAAGGTTTGCTGACTTTCCTGGGGATGCACAGCAAGTTGATGGAGCTGGGAGGGTGCGCGTGCGCATGTGTGCACATTTGTGTGTGAGCTCTCCCATGCGCACTGCAGCCTGAAGTTCACGTGTGCCCTGATAACTGTTTGGGTGGTGGGGTGTGGGTAGGGCCTCCTGAAGTTGGTAACAAATATCTAGGTGGCAACCTTCTCCTCCATGTCCCACATCCCTCACAGCCCAAATAACAGAGCTTCTATGCCATGGTGTCCTCTGCCACCCTGCACTTGTCTGTGACTGCAGAATCTGCCTCTGTGATCCCCTTTCTGGGTCTTTACTTACTGTGGACTCTGAGATTCTCAGGAGGGATGAGAAAAGGCACCTCACACTTTTTTGGGAGCTTTGCAGGCTATGCTGGAGAGGAAAGGAAACCAGTGGAGGAGGGGACCTCGCAGATAGTCCGAGTATGTCACTAGCAGAGTGTCTGCTGAGTGATCAATAAAGGTTTATTATTGTGTTTGTTGTCATTGTTGGTCCTGAATTCTGGAATTCCACACATGTCATTTACAAAGTTGGCCAAACCTTGAACTTGAGGTGTTGACATTAATAATGAGAGTAATTCATTGAATATAATTATTTTCTAACCAATTTCAAAACCCAGAAACCTTGCTCAGACCTAATAAAGACATGATAAAGAAGTACACACCTTATTCTAAAAGGAATTGTTTACTGCGAGTAGGAAAATGCTTGAAAGAACATGGTTGGGCCAATGGATAAAATTAAAACACAAATAGTAGATTACATCAAATGCATTCTGTCAAGGTTAGTCTTACCGAAATTGACAGCTATATCATGACTGTGGAAAAACAGCCCTGCTTTTAGGAAATTTCCACAGAACTATCTGTAGCTTCCTGCAGAGAGGTAGTTTAATTGTGTGGAGCATGGTGTGTGTATCACCTGCACATGTGACAAGGTAACAGGATTAAGTGGTAACAGTAGGTGACTCTGGGTAAGAGGGAGTGTTTTGCTTTTTTTTCGGTTTTTGTTACTTTTTGTAAATTTGTAGTAATTTCCAAATAGAAAGTTGAAAACTCCAAATACTGTTCATTTTTAAGGATTATGATTTCTTTTTGTCTTAAAGAGGAATATTACAAGACATGATTAAATTGGAAGAAAAACAGGAAATTTGCTGTACTTATCAACCTACCATTAACAGAAAGAAAATAATTCTAGTCGGATGAGCAAGGCAGGTGTACTCTTCATGAGGTACTGGAGTAGTGTATTCTTATTTGTTCATTTTATTTGAATGTTTGCAAGGGTTTTAAGACTCTCCAAAAAGTGAGATTTCATCTTAATGTATCTGAAAACTTAGGCAGATAATTAAACGAGGCATGCTTGATAACTTTAGGTACTTCCAGACAACGGAGTTTCTTTGAAGTAGTTTAGCATTTCAGAGTGTCACATGTTAATTGTATGCAAAGAAATAAAACACTTAAGCAAACTTCAATGTAAGGAGATTTGCATAAAGGATTAAGACCCATTGGCCCACTAAAATACTCTTCCATCTGAAAATGGGTGCGCTCAGCTCTCAGATCCCCCCAATTTCTTTGTGTTCTCATTGAAGTTCGACTTAATCCTGCCTTCTTCATTCACACCTTCTCTCTAACCCTCCCAGGCCTGTGCTTTGAGCTGGGGATCATTCTCCTCCCAAATTGAAGGGGGTTTTCCTTTCATTAATTTCTCTAAGAAGATTACCGAGTGCTTGTTTGTTGTTGTTGAAGCAACTAATTTCCCTAAAGCTCTTTGTTTTTCCAACCGGTTTACACTTTAATGCCCTTGATTGAATTTCAACAACAAGGGATCAGCTTGACCAACTAACTCTCTTCAGAAATAAAACAAAAAGTGAACACTTGGTGCAAACTATTTTAACCACAAGCCTGACTTTAAAAAAAAAAAGAAAAGAAGAAGAAGAAGAAAAGAATACATATATATATATATATATATATATATATATATTCAGCTGTTTCGACAGTTTTCAAAGTGATGTGTCCTAATTAGCATATCATTCAAGCCTTGTATCATTTCTATAGTCAAGGTGACCTTCACTGAGACTGAATTTCTCTAATTACGATAGCTGAATTGATGGTAAAGGAAATATACAACATTATGTCACTGTAGTACAGTTTTTAAAATTTGACTTTAAAATTTTTTTTTCTCCTCCTCCTTTGTTTCTAATCGCTCTTGACTTTAACAGTTTGAAGATAAAAGCAGATGACAGATCTTTCCAAAGAACTTCAGTCTATCTATACACTTCCAAAGCGACTGTTAAAATGTTTTATTATGATCTTGTTTGAGAATCCATTTCTTTAACTGAGATAATTGTGTGGTACCTAAGTGGTAACCTCCTTCATTCTGATTCACAGCCATTTAAACATTTGTGCCAGTTAATTAGCATAATTGGTTTGTTTAATTAGCATGAGGAACACTGGTGCTTTCACACAGGGACGCCTCTATTTACTTGGAGATGCCTTCACTGTCACCAGGCAGGCCAAGAACCCCAGGCTGGCTATTGAGGACTGCAGTTTGGCTTCAAGTCTCTGGGGAGTTCCTCCTGCCTTAAGCACTTTGAAGATTGACCCTTGAACTTTCTAAGCTGAAAATGCTATTGATATTCTGTACATTGTCAGAAAAAAAGGAGATGGGGGTGCAGGCTGAGGGCCTGGCAGCAGGGTGGAAGGGGGTTGGAGCTAAGCAGCGAGGCTCCTTGGGGATCGATCGGTGCTTACCAGAACTGGAGGCAGAGCTCAGGGACCTCCTCCAAATGCCAGATCTAGAGGAGGGGTCCCATGCTGTTTCACAAACATGATTTTTTTCTTCACTGTCAATAAGGTGGAATGCAAATTAATGGCCAGATAATCCTGGGAACAATTATTGAGTGCTTACTGTGTGCAGAGTACTCTACTAAACGGAGCATTGCCTATTGAGAGGCTATAAGTGAGGAATTTGAATCATCTAGGTGCTAGGACTCTGCATTAAAGCCTTTCTGCTAGGGGGGAAAATGACATGAGAATTCCCTGAAAATCATGCATTTGTGTCTTCTGTTTGCTTGAAGACTTAATGGTAGGCAAAGGCCTGGAAGATGATTTTAAATAACTGTGCACCTTTGTTGTGATGGATTTTAGACCAGATTCCTCTTCAGAACACTGGGAATACACCAAGTAGGGATTATTTTGAAGCACTACAAGCAAAGGGATTCCACATTCCAAAGGTGAAATATTGTAGATTCCAAATGGGTGACGTTTGGCAGATCATAAAATATTCCAAAGGAGGAGGCGGAAGTGTGCAGAATTCTGACTGGCTGAAATGTAGTTGGAGGGCAGAGCTCAATCTTAGGTCTCAACTGGGCAGAGCTTGCAAAATACATGTATGTCAAAAGTCCCTGGAAATAAACATCTTCAAAGACCTCTGCAAGAATGACCTCAAGCCATCTGAAATTTATCTGTAACGAATTTGGTTATTAAAGGAATTGAGATCACCAGTTGAAGTAGAATTTTTTTCTATTTGAGTGAGACAGAAAACACAGCACAGATTTGTTTCAAATTGTGTTTGAAATTTTTATTGGTTGTTGTTATTTCTTAAAAGAGATCCACTGTGCTAATTTTGGCTGTAGAGCAACTTAGCTGAAGTCGATCAATAATCTATTTGTACACAATCATAGGATTTAATGAAAGAGAAAGTCTTTCAAAAAATGCACCACCATCCAGCTATTAATCTTACATTTGTCTGGGTGATTTATTTATGTTTTGTATTTATCTTCTTTGAGTATTTTAAAAATCTAATTTAAAAACTGTGTTCTCCTTTGAGAGTACAGTGTCTGTGTTTGAGTCACATGCTTCCTGTAACTCATAACAGTGTTGGACTAATAAAAGCAAGGAGTAAATAAATGGGCACGTGCCTAGTTTTACATGAAAGTGAGAGGGGTTGAGGGACCAAATGCAATTATTATAACTGCAGCAAAGACACAGTACGTCACAACAGTAATGACAAATTAAAAGTAGTGTTGCTATCCATTTTAGATTTCAATGCATTTTAAAAATATATGAAACTGGCTGGGTGAACCAATAACTGTGTTGTGTATGAGAACGAGAAATCTCTTAGTTGGGCCAAGGAAGACACTTGTATTAGAAATCCTACTATCCTCATTATTAGTGCTGAATCATAGGTTTCCGGAAGGGAGTTGTCTCAGAAGGTAGCATCCACATTCACACATTTTTTTCTCCCAGCCTCGGAGGCTCCCTGTCAACACCATCACTGCTGGCTCCTCACTGTGCTTGTATCTCAGCTACCATCAAAATGCGGCCCCTTCCCCATCATCACTGTTATCAACCTGAGCGAACTCAGTGTGAAAAGCAACCGCTAATAGGGCAGCTTTTGACATCACATTGCGAACCAGAATAAGCCGAAAGGCAAGTTAAATCTTCAGGGTCAAGCTTTCCGAGTCTTTTTTTTTTCCTGAACCAGGAAATCATTTTCAGTGACAGTGATGACAAATGCTGAATACTGAACCTGTATAAATGCATCTATTAACATTGCATTACAGATGCTGGGGGGCATTGTCCATTCAGGGCACACCCACCAAGATACCTACTGCTTGGCAAGCACAAACATCCTAGAGAAAGACAGAGAAAAAGGTCTTGTAGGTTGAGTTTGTTTCTAATGTGTTAAGAACATAAAAGCTTTCTGCTTTACCGGGCCACAAATGAGGTGATGACCCTTTGAGGCTGACCCGATAGTGCTATTAACAGAGCATGGTTGGTAACAACATTTTCGAACTTGGTTATAAAATGATCTTTGGAAGTAATCTTTACAAATAATTCCCCCCTTTTTAAAAATCAGTACATAATAATCACATCTATCATGAGAAATTTGTACATATATAAAGCACATCTTAACTCTTTGCTTTGTGCCCTTCTCTTCCTTGGCCTCCAACCCTTCATCCCTTTCCTATTTGTAAAAACTCTATGTCCATTTTTTCTTCAATTCTTTTTTTTCTTTAAATCTCTTTCCCTCCTTCCTTCCCTCCTCTGCCCATCTCTTGTTCTTCTTCCTATCTGAAACAGTTCTTCTTAGTTTTTAATATCTATCCTCTATTTTGCTCCTTATTTATACTTGGGGTTTCTCACCTAAGAGAAACCCCACAGAGTCGTCACATCACAGTGACACAGGCATAGCCATGCTACTAGCAGCATGATTGGTAATCGCTAGTCTTGGAAACAGCCCCTCAACAGATGACTGGATGAAGAAAATAGAATATATACAACAGAGTACTGTTCTGTCACAAAGGATAAATTTGTGGGTAGATGGATGCACTTCAAGGCCTTGATCTTAAGTGGAATCAATCAGACAAGTGAGTTTAAATGCAAATAATTTTTAATTGAAAAAAGTGAAAAGCAGTATGGTACAGTAGTGCCTGCCAGTATCCCAGCACTCTGGGAATCTGAGGCGGGAGGATTGCAAGTTTGAGTCTAGCTTGGGCAATTTATAGAGACCTTGTCTCAAAACAAACAAACAACAAACAAACAAAACAAAAACAAAGCACTGGAAATATAGCTCAGTGCAGTAAATAATAACCATCATCTCTATGGCCAGGTCATACCCCAACCAACTAAATCAGAAATCCTGAAAGCAGGACCCATGTATCGGGCCTGGAGTAACAGAGGCACCCATGTTGGAGTCACAGCATAAACAGAGGTTTAAGTGACATCGTAATGCAGGCCGCTGTAGGGGACATTACTCTAACTTTACGTTTTGATGGCTATATTTCAGTTTTCTAGAAACAAATTCACACTACTCAGATGTCAAAATCCAGTGGCTCTAATTACACAAGTATTGCTGATGACTCCTCCCCTTTGCTCAGGGGTCTCCAGTTTTCCCAGCAGGACTCTGTGTGTTGCTCCTAATGGAAACGCCCCCCTGCACCCCCCCCCCCCCCCCCCCCCCCCCCCCGCTCTCCCTCTAGTGAACTCACTGGCACAAAGGGCTGCAGTTTATCTCACATTTAAAATACAAGCGATGACTGAAATTCATTTTCAATTTATTTTCCAATCGAATGAAAGGAAGGGGGAGAAAGATGATTCTATCGAATCTTCTCCTGAGTAGTAGACAGTTGGTGAGGCTTGCGTTGGATATGCGAGCTCCACTGTCTACAGGGAGCAGAGTTAATCGAATAAACTAATCTTCACTGTGGAGATTAGCTCTCAGTGGCTGCAGGAAGCCTGGCGAGGCAGAATGCAAATAGCTGAGACCTCCGGAGTGCTGCAGGCAGTTGGGGAGTCCTCCTTCCTTCCCCTAATACCACCTTGTCCCTGGTCAATTCTTAAATTTGAGAAATGTGGGAATGCAAAATGCCCATTTGCCAGCTGATTGGAACCCAGCCTCAGGCAGCCAGGCGTGGAGTTACCTTGGCAATGTGAGCTGTTTTCTTGGGCTTTTCTGATGGTGCAGGACAATTGTCCCGGGAGGCCAGATTTCCTCCAGCTACAGGGAGCCCAGCGTGTGTGTGTGTGTGCGCGCGTGCATGTGTGTGTGTGTGTGTGTGTGTGTGTGTGTGTGTGTGTGTGTGCTGGAGGTAAATACTACCTGGAGGTAAGGATTTGGTTCAAAGCAGCCCCTGACAGTGGGTAAACTGCCTGACTTTATGAGCAGATCCTTTCAAACAGCCTTTGATCCCCTTTGCCAAGGCGGCCAGTCCGCATTAGGGAGGTGCATGCAATTGTGTCTGAACACTGCTCCAAGCCAGTGCTCAGCCTCACTGGTGAGTTAGTATAAAGCCACAGTCTGGAGGATGGGAGGGGTGGCCTGTGGGGGTTCTTTGGGTCTGGAGAGTGATTCCTACCCCTTGGGATAGCTCTCTCCCTGTTTGCTCAGGTCCTAGGGAATCCATCTGAATGCTGTTCTCCTGGGATCTGATGGCTCTTGCAACCCCCAGCTCCAGAGGCAGGGGCTCCAGAGCCCCTTACCCTGACAAGAGAGACAGTGGGAAGTGACAGCAAGGTCCCTAACAGGGCTGCAGGGGCTCGCTAGTGGGTTGACACATCTCTCCTCCCAGTTCCTGGCCAGTCAGAGCTAATTCTTATGTTCCATGTATAAAATGAAGGTGAATGCAAAAGGGAGAACCCCTCTCATATCTAAAGCTTGACCTCTTCTTCCCCTCTCCCTCCTCCAGTGCCAGCCCAGTCTTGGCTCCTAATCGCGCTTGAACCCTCTCAAGGGGCTCTCTGTGTGACTCGTGGTGTTCCTGACTGCGGGGCTCTCTACAAGCCACCCCTCCCCAGCAGTCAGAGGGATCTCACTGTGAGGCTCGCAGGAGACTGTGTGCTTCTGCTACATCCCCCCATTGCTTAGGAGAACGCTGTGTGCCTGGACAGCAGAGCAGAGTGGTTAAAAGGGGTGGGGACGCCCGATGGACTGGCTTTAGCTTTGCTGCTGTGCTGTGACCCTGGGTAGCAGATCATGGAAACCCTCTCTCTTGCATTATCTACGAGATGGGACTGACTGATGGCACTGTTGTGAGAGCTGCCTGAGTCAACACAGGCCAGGTAGAACCTGGCAGGCAGCAAGTCTACACTTTGTGCTGCTCTCTATCACCACTGCCTGATCCTCTTTCTCTCTCTGTCTATTCTTTAGCCACACTGGTTTCTTTCTGCCCCGTGGGCCCCTTCCTGTCTCAGAGTCTGCAAATGCTGCTGTTTTCTCCATGTCCCACCCTTTCCCTACTTTTTTTTTTTAGTCTTTTTTTTTACCCTTTCCTACTTAAAGAATAGATGTTGAGGGTCCCTTGACATCCCCATCAATACTCATACAGATATTTCATTAGGACAGGTGCATTTTGTAATATATATATTGCGGAGAGTGGCTATTTCCCTCCCACAGTCCCTAAAGCCATCCTGTATGGACTTGGCCAACACTGCACCAAGGGTCAAGACAGGTTGATGGCTGTTGTCTCTACAGTCACAGAAACATCTCAGCAGTGCTCCAGCGTCTCCGAAAGAGCAAGGTGCTAAAAGGGGAAAGGGTCATGTGCAAGAGGCTGCAGCCCAAACACCCTCTGCTTGTGTGACTGCAGGCTCTGCTCCCTAGAAAGTCCCCAGTGTGCTCTGTCTACAGGTGACTCTTATGTAACCATGAAAAAGGTGTACAAGGCACTCCTGCAAAGCCTCCATTCTGCATGAAATGATTATTTGAGGGGCATTATGGGTCCCCCATACACTCAGGTAAAAACAGTGGTGTCCTTTGTGGCTGTTCTTGGCTATACTTTGATTTTCAGTCTCCATCCTATTTCTACTCTGATGATCATGTTCCCCAGGTGACTGACTGCCTAGTTCACACTGGGTTGCCAAGACACAGGAGAGGCACTGAAACATAGTAGATGTGCCCTAAATATCTGTCAAGTGGGTGCAGCATCTTTGCCCCTCTATCCCACGTGCTTCTGCCAAGTTCATCTCCTGAAGCACAGTTGTGCACATGTCTCTTGTATTTGTTAATTTTCTGTCTCTGGGACAAAATAGGGGACATTCACAACCTGAAGAGAGATTTATTATGGCTCACAGTTTTCAGAGGTTTCACTCCATGGTTGATTGGCTCCAAGGCAGAACAGCGTGGTGGAAAGGCTGGACAGAGGAAGCTGCTCACAGCAAGGCATCCAGGACACAGAAAAAGAAGGGAGGAGCCAGGGACAGGAGTCCACTCTTCTAGGTCTTGCCCCTAGCGGCCTGCCTCTTCTGACCAGGCTCCACCCCTGAGCATAGGAGATTCTGGCATAGGAGTGGGTGAGAGACAGAGGCAGTTTAGATCCATACCATAGCATCTTCTTCAGTGGCTTTTTCATTTGACCCACAGAATGAAATGCAGGCCCCAGCCTCTGGCTTTTCACATTCCTACTGTGGTTCCTACTGTGGTTCCTGAACCTGCTTTTCCAGCCCCATCACTCACTCTGCTCCTGCTCCAACCCGGCCCCACTCAGCCATTACTTTAAGAACACCCAAACTGCCTCTCTTTTTCCCGTCTTGGCCAAGCTGTTTCTTCTGCCTGAAACTCTCCCTGTCCACTCTCTTGACTCCCAGGGATGATCCCCCTCTGATCTTCAAATGCAGCGTCCTCGTCCTCTGGGCAGCTGTCCCCATCTCCCTCTAAGAGATGACAAAGAGCTCCAGCTCTGGTGTCAGAGAGCCTTGGGTGCAAGTTCTGGCTCTGCTAGTTCTGGCTTTGTGACATAAATCAAGTCACTTTCGAAATGTGGGCGTAGCAAAATGGAGATAATCCTTGTGAGATTATTTACCAGTTTAAGAGGCAGTCCTTTTGAAGAGCTTAATATTGTTTCGATACTTAGTGACAGTAATTTAATAGTCATCAGGTTTTCTAGCATCAAAATGTCATCTTCTAGATGGGCATGGTGGCACACACCTGTAATCCCATTTCTCAGGAGGCGCAGGAGGGTCACTGCGAGTTTGAGACCAACCTGGCTACAAAGTGAGTGTAAGGCCAGCCTGAACTGCATAGCAGAACCCTTTCTTAAAAAGACAGAGAGAGAGAGAGAGAGAGAGAGAGAGAGAGAGAAAGAGAAAGAAAGAAAGAAAGAAGAAAGAAAGAAAGAAAAAAAGAAAGAAAGAAAGAAAGAAAAAAAGAAAGAAAGAAAAGTCATCTTTTCTATTTGACCAATAACTCAACTTTGACATCAGAATCCCTAGGGGAGCTCTTAAAAACCAGAAGCTCAGAATATTCCTAGGGGATTCTGATCTAGTTTATGGGATAGGCATTTGCATTATATTTTATTTGTTCTTTTGTTTATTGTGAATATATCTGTGTATCTACAACATTTATTGTTTCAGCCATTCATATGTGTAATGTTCAGTGGCATTAAACCCATTCATACTGTTATTTGGTCACTATCACTATCTATGCCCAAAACTTTTTCTTCAACTCCAACAAAAATTCTGTGTTTATTAAACACCAACTCCCTCTTCCTTTCCCTATCAGGCCCTTGGCACCCACTCTTCTACTTCCTGTCTGCATCAATTTTCTCATCTTATGTACATCACAGAAGTGAAATCATGCAGCATTTGTCCTTCTTTATCTGCCTTATTGCATTAACATAGTGTTTTCAAGGTACACTTATGACGTAGCATACTCAAAATCTCATTCCTCTTTATGGACAAATAGTATTCCATTTTATGTGTATACCACATTTGGTCATCTTGTGATGGACACTCGATTGTTTTCACTTTTTGGCTATTGTGATTAATGCTGCTATGAACATTGGTACATTAATGTCTCCACTAGATCCTGCTTTCATTTTCTCCCCCAGTAGGCTACATCACTGATTTCCAGATAGTACCATTTGATGCACAAAATTTTTTAACTTTGGTGAGGCCCAATTTATCTATTTTTATCTATTTTAGGGATTGTTGACCTCACAATAATATAATGTCTTTTATTTTAGGGATTGTTGACCTCACAATAATATAATGTCTTTCTATTCATGAACAACAATGTCTTTTTATTTATACCCACCTCCCCAGTATTAGAAGAGATTAAACCCAGATCTCTTTGCACTGAATTACGTCTCTGATTTTTTTTTTAATTTTGAAACATATCCTAGTTAAAATCACTAAATTGCCAAGGCTACAACTTTAGTCTCCCAGACTGCTAGAATTAAGGTCTACACCACACCTATCTTCTTTTTATTTAAATCTTTTAGTGCTTTCAGCAATTATAGTTTCAACACACAAGTTCTTTACCTCTTTGGTTAATTCACTCCTATGCATTTAAATCTTCCAGGTGCTAACACAAGCAAAATTGCCTCCCTAATTGGATTAGTATTTTTCAGAGTTCCCTAAGAGATGCTGATATGCAGTTAAGATTAAACTACTTCCTCAGGTGATGAGAAACCTGTGTCTTCCTTTCCTCCCCTTTCTCTAAAGTACTGAGTTCCCAGCACTGAATGACTCTTCATCAGTCTTTTTTAACACATACATGCATAGATTCCTCCTTGGAAAATTTATTTTAAAATTCGTTTAGTTTCAAATATGCTGCTCTTCATCCTGATGCTCTTGGCCCCCTGCCCTTTTCCTTAGTCTCCCTGTTCCTAGAAGAGTCTGCTCACTAGTGACTCCTCGCCAAGGATGTGTTTGTGGAGAGAGGGAGCTGACAGTCCCCATAGGTTATCTCCCGCCTTGTTGGGCATGGGGGCTTTCTACCTCTTGGGGGGACAAAATGGCATCTGATTTCAGCTGAACAGTGTTAGTTGCACTGTCAGTGTTAGTTGCACAGCAAGTGACCCTGAGTATAAGTAGCAGCAGACAGACCCACAATACATGGCGAGACCAATGGGCAGGTCAGCCGGGAGAAAAAAAGAGTTTGATTTTTTGATGGAGGAGACCAGGACAGACACCTCTGCACTTTTGCTGCTCCCAGATCATGCTCACCTTTACATAAAGGTGGTCTTAAAGACTGGTACCTAGTGGCCTCCAGCCTTAGACACCTACGTACTCACAGACAAGAGGCTTCATGCTCAGGATTTACGGTGAGGAATGCACAACAGTGAGGACTCCAAGTTCACCAGCGCCATTGGCAGTGCTCTCTGAGAAACCGAACAGATGGGCTCTAATTGCAGACCTGTTGTGGGGACATTGTTAACAAACGCACAAGTAGCAGTATACAGGGCTTTTTGGAACCAAATGTGACTTGGCAGCTGGGGACGGCCGTCTAATTACCAACATCTGAGTTTCTTGTTTAATGAAGGGGAATGTGGAAAACGGCTGTGCTAGAAGCAGCCGGCGTGGAGAAAGATGCCAAGGCCATGACTACATGGAGCCATCACACTCTTTTGGTGGCCAGGTGTCTCCATGTCATCTGGGAGCCTGCCTACCTTTTCTCCTGGAATCTCCCTTTGGGAGAATGGGTGGAATTCTGGAGATCCTTGGGTATCAACCATAAACCATTGTAGAAGAGTACATTTGAGACACATTGACCCATCATGTTTATTATTTGTCTTCTTAAATCAAGTCAAGCTGACACCCAAGGAAAATGACTCATGTTTTACTTGTGACTTCCTGTGTTCCCTTGCATAATCCTAATTAACCTCGAAATATATATTTGTATCCTAGTGTTGTAGTTTGTGAATTTGCAACAATACCTGCCCAAGCTCCTGTAGCTAGCTTTGTCCTGGTACTATTTTAATCTCCCTACCTGAGAAGCTTGTTTAACTTCTCAATAACTGCAAAGATAGATGCCATTATTATTTCCTGTGTATAGATGAAGAAACTGAGGCATGGGGAGGTTAGGGAACCTGTTGGTGAGACATTGGTCTCAGTTCGAGCCCCACACTGACTTGTTGGATGATAATAATTACTGGCTCCCAGAGAGGGGCTGGTTGACCACACTTGACACTGTTTAAGCCTCATGGCAACTTTATGAGGCACATGTCATCACTTGCTCTATTTGAACTTGAGGAAACTGGGTTCAGGCGGTTAAGTAGCCTGCTCATATCACAAAGCCAGTGACGTGCTAAGCTGAGATTTGAAGTCAGAGCACTTGCTCTGAGCTTCCTCTGTGACTACTCTGTGATAGGAAGCTCTGATGTAGGACATCATGAGAACACGAGGGATTCTGTTTTCACTTTTTAGCTCATTGACCATCTATCTGGTCCAGAATCCATTTAGGAGGCTCTATGGAAGAAGTTCTTACTGGGTTTCAAGATCACAAGAAAGTGAATTGTCTTTGGAAAGATCAAATTATCTTTAGTTTATGGAACGCACCTTCTCAACCAGCATATAAGTCTAGGCGGGTGGCGGTGGTGGTGGTCGTGGCGGTGGCGGTGGTGGTATACCGGTAGGTGTGAAACTTCTAAGGTTCTGCATTTTAGAGTTGTTCCAACATCCCCAGGTAAATACTTTCGAACCTTTCCATAGTGTCTTTATTCCTTGAAAGAAAACCACACAGGCTATCCTCTGAGGCTCCCCAGAGGGAGTGCTAAATGCCTGAGAAGCAGTACCATAGAGTTGTGCTCTGTCCTTCTTCAGTTGTGTGGCTGTCCTGAAAGCATGAACAGCAGGTGCTCAGACCTTGGGGCACATATTTTATGTACAAGAGCTTTATTTCAGTTTTTTTCCTTTTTTTCTATTTGATCTAATTTCTTTCTCACTTAATATTTTTAGCAGAGACATTCCTGGTAGCACATGCACCTTCCCACTCCCTTACCTCTCACTTTCCCTTCAATCAGTCTGGGCCTTTGTAGCTGCCTTGACTAGCAGAGTGTGAGAGAAGTGATGCCATGTGACTCACCAAGCTCAGAGATGAGAGGGTTGTTTCCAGTTCCCGGCAAGACGGAGTAAGTACACTTCTCTTCTTGCACCTACTGAATGGATCCATCAAACCTAGACACAATACACGGAGTAGTTATCCTAGGATGCTGAGAAGTCAGAGTAGTCAGAAGATTCAGGAAGAATAACAGAAATTAAATGTCACTGAACTAGAAGTAGGTTTATAATTTTTCTCTCCAGTTCTTCCACTGATTGGCCTTGGATACAGGCGCAGTAACAGAAGTGTGGGGGAGATTGGTGTAACTGAAGCTTCTTGTATAGAAAATTTAAGTGTACTGGAAAGTACCAGGGAGATAGCACAGAAAAAAGGAGTTTGGAGAAAGAACTTCATACAATTGTTTATGAATTTCTGCACTCACTTCTGAACTGCACACCAATGGATCTGATCCAGATCAGCATACCAAAACTTGATGAGCTGAGCTAATGCAGAGACCATAGCCCAAGATCCATACTGGCCCCCGGATATTGTGCATACAGACCAGATTTAAATAGCACAACAAAGTCTCTTAAAACTGAAACCTAACCCACAGAGGACATGTTGGCACTTACAGGCTCAACAGAGCCAGGTCCAGCTGCCTGCTAAAACAAAAATGTCATCCTTTGGGATAAAACTTATATATAGTCTGCTGTTTTAAATGTAATACTCTGTAGACCCAGATTGACACCCAAAATGACTTGGCACATTAATAACCAGAAAACTCTCAATTTACACAGGAAAAGAAAATCAACAGATATAAACATTGAAATAATAATGATGTTAGAATTACCTAACATAGTAGAAATAATATGTTCGAATAAGTAACTATAAATATTTTTTTCTTTTGTCTTTTTTATTTTATTTTGAAGGTAGTAGAAATACAACAGAACAAGACAGAACAAAGCCAATTGAGACAGTGCAGAGAATTTGGTACAGAACTTCACAGCAGGTTATTGGGATAACAGTAATAGGTACCATAGTATATCTCATTATCTTCATAATAGTTGTCTAGTCAATTAAGTGTAGCAAAACCAAATCAAAGACAGAACATTATAAAATCAATTGAAAGAGAATATTGAATAGAGTAAAGCAATTAATCATAATGAAACAAAACTGAAAATAACACTTGCTTTCAAAGAGAAGATAGAGGAGACCCCCTCAATATTTGCAATGTTGTATACAGTCATCCTGCCAAGAAATGCTCAGACCTCTGTCCCCAGTTGCTAACTGGGGGGGAGAGGGGGTTGGCATGTTTGATTCCAGGCCCGTGCACTGGTGGGCTCAAGAGACACTGCTGGGTCTCCTCCTGGCTCATGCCAGAGGAAGGTGCTTACCAAGAGGGTGGGCGAATAGCTTCTTTGTGCAGGCTCCTGGGTTCCACCATGGCCGTGGCTGGATCTCGGGGGCCGTCTCTGGTTCTCCTCCTGGCTCATGCCAGAGGAAGTCTTTTGTCTTTTTGAGACAGTCTCACTACGCAGTTCTAGATGGCCTTGAACTGACTGTGTGCCCCAGGCTGGTCTCAAACTTGCAATGATCCTCCTGCCTCAGCTTCCGAGTGCTGAAATCACAGGGTGAAATCACAGGCCAGGCATTAGCTATATTCTTTTTTTCTTTAATTAATTTTATTTTATTTTAAAAGGGGAATAAAATTAAACACAACAAAACAGAACAGAATGGGACATAAGAAAGCATAAATTTCAAAGCGAGACAACCAGAGATCTTCACTATCTGTCACATTGTCTCTTGTTTTCTTCCAAATGGTTGTCCTCATCTTTGCATATGGAGAGCTCATACTAAATAACATACCCAATCTTTTCACAAAATGTGTAGTTCACTGGCTCCCACTTGCTAGGCAGGGGAGAGGGGAGGGGGGACACAGGATGGGGGACAGGACACATGAGATGTCTGATTCTCAGCCCACACACAGGCAGGATCACAGTCACCCCCCAGAGATGGGA